>JAJIBD010003870.1:0-156972 GCA_021461705.1 Cryptotis parvus | reverse complement strand
CAGTGAGCCTGGGGAGAGGAGGTGAGGACAACAGTAGAGCAGCGACAGTGAGCTTGGGGAGAGGAGGTGAGGATGACAGTAGAGCAGCTAAAGTAGCCTGGGGAGAGGAGGTGAGGATGATAGTAGAGCAGCTACAGTGAGCCTGGGGAGAGGAGGTGAGGACGACAGTAGAGCAGCTACAGTGAGCCTGGGGAGAGGAGGTGAGGGCAGATGGCATCAGAGCAGTGCAATGAACAGGGTTCAGCCTTCTGCATAGGTGGTGAGAAATGACAGATGTCTTGACCGCTTGTTATAGAATTGTAGTACACAACTTTGAGGAGGCGCAGGAACTTTCGCAGTTCATCTGTGCTTCTAAGTAAGACCAGTTGAATCTGTGCCATCAAAATGTATGTATGACCAAAACCAAATAGAACTTTTGTATATCTTTGTAATTGTAAAAATAAAAAAATTAAAAAAAAAGAGGAAAAAAACAAACAAAAAAAAAAAAAAAAGTGCAGAGAGAACTTTAGAGTACCCAGATGAGGAAAGGACAGGTGATTTTTTTTTTGGAGGTGGGAGGGACTACAGCTGGCGTTGCTCAGGGCTTACTACTGGCTCTGCAGTGGATGATGTAGGATGCGGGGAATTGAATCTGGGTTGGCTGTGTGCAAGGCAGACGCCCCCTCTGCCCCACTATCGCTCTGGCCCCTAAGAGCGGAAGGAGGGACAGTTTTTAAGAAAACTTATTTTTTATAAGCAGTGAGAATTCATGTTTGATAAATCCTTCTGGGTATATTGTGGCCTAAATATTCTAGAATTTACATTTTTTTGGTTGAATGGAGTATAAAGACAAATGGAAGACTTAATTAAGTCCCTATAAATTTTGTTGGGCTTCCAAGGAAGCAGCTTAGGTAACAGGATGCCAGTTCTACATGCTCTAAGTTTATTTAAGTTTTTTTTTTTAATTTGACTTTTTGAGTTACACCAGGCAATGTTCAGGGGTTATTCCTGGTTCTGCGCTCAGAAATTCCTCCTGACAGCGCTTGGGGACCATATGGGATGCCGGGGATAGAATGTGGATCAGCCGCGTGCAAGGGAAACGTCCTACCTGCTGTACCATCACTCCAGCCCCTGCTTAAGTATTTTTAATTTAAAATCACTCCCTCTAAGTTTTTATGAGTTCCTTTATTCTTCCAGAGTTATTCCGTGAGGGGTCGTGAGGGATCGGGCTTCTGCTTTGAGTGCTGTTGACCCTGGTTTAATCTCCGGCACCTCATCTCTTCTTCCAGACCCTACCAGGAGTGATTCCCTAGTGCAGAGCCAGGTGCAGAGAGCCGGTACATAGAGGCGAATTCGGTACATGGAGCCACCTTCCCCCTCCCCAACAAAAATTAAGTGATTTTTTTAAAATTCTGAAGCTGCTCATTTTTGGCAGTCTCTGAAAGTGAACCAGAAATGTGCTGATGGAGGAGGAGCGTCTTCTCTTGGAAAATAGATCCTCTTAAGTAAAGGTCTGTGCATCGGTACTTTAACAGCTGGTTTTCCTCTTGTTTACCCAATAAACAATACAGAGTTTGGCTCCCTACATCAGAATCCAAGACTTGCCTCCCATCATATATTAAATAACCTTCTTGTTTTTGCATTTCCTACTGATAAGAAATAATAAGAGCATTATTATTTAATTAGCCCCACTAAAAGAAATGTCAGATTTCAGTAATCTAAAACGATTTTGCCTAAAATGGAGATTATATGAAACAAGATCTTTCCTGTCTAGTAATAGTTACCTCAGAAAGAAGGTGTCCGCTTCAGAGAGAGGGGCACACAGCTTAGATTAGTGGATTATCATAAGATTCTTCTAGAAGGGCACACTGTTGATGGTGGTAAAGTGAGAGGGTTGGAATGAGATAAAGACTTTCAAAATTTTATACTGTTTTTATTTTATTGAAATTTAAAATAAGTGTGTAATTTAATAGGCAAATAGAAGATCAAATTAAGAAGGTAGGAAAAGCTGAGCTGCTATGTTTGTGGGGCCCCTTACCCACGGGCTCCCTTCTGAGTGGGAAATCTGTTTCTTATCAGTATTGTAGAAATTCATCTTCAGTAGATGTCACATTTCTCCTCCACGGCCAGGGCCACACACCTTAGAATGTCCCTCTTCATAGTGTTCATTGAGCTCTCGGTGACACACTCTAGCCATTACAAGCAGTGAGGCTGGGTCAGGTGTATATGGTTGCTTTCTACAGAGAGGGAAAGTTAGGCTTGACGGAGATGGACTTGCTTGAAATGACAAGGCCACTTCCTGGAAAGTCCAGAAGTCAAGGTCAGTGTATTTCGTTAGCCCTGAACTTCGCTATTTATCCAGCACATTCCTTTAAAAAAAATTGGGGCCACTCCTGGCAGTGCTCAGGGCTTTCTCCTAACTCTGTGCTCAGGGATCACTCCTGGTGAAATTCAGGGGACCATATAGGGTGCTGAGGATGGAACCTCAGTTGACTGTATGCAAGGCCAGCACCCACTGTACTGTTTCTCCAGCCCTTAGGACATTCTTTTTAACCACTCCAAAGTGCCTTCTTTCTGACGTCTGGCTCTAGCTTCTCTCCTGTCCTCAGTCTGGTTAGTTGTCTATTTTCTTCATTAATTTTATCAGCATAGGCTGTTTCTCTTCCTTTGGTAGCTTTGCTGTGCCTAGTATATTATGATGTATATATTAGTTACTTAATCTTTATTTTATGGAATTGGATACACAAGCTACTTTCTCCTCAATAATTATCCATTTATAAAACAAAGCAATAAATGTAGCTGTTTCCACAAGACTCATGTCATTGTCAAGAGAATGAGAACCACATGATGTTGGAGCCGGAGGAAAAACATCTTTTGGGATTTTATGCCTGTATTTTATTTTATTTTATTTTATTTTATTTTTATTTTATTTTATTTTATTTTTATTTTTTGCTTTTTTGGGTTACACCCAGCGATGCTCAGGGGTTCCTCCTGGCTCTGTACTCAGGAATTATTCCTGGTGGTACTCGGAGGACCATATGGGATGCCGGGATCGAACCCAGGCTGGCGCAAGGACAGCCGCATGCCTGGCAAATGCCCTACCCACTGTGGGCTATTGCTCCGGCCCCTATACCTGTATTTTAAACAAGGAACCTGATGGGACTGGAGCTATCGTACTGTGGGTAGGGTGCTTGCCTTACATGCAGCTGACCTGGGTTCGATCCCCAGAACCTCAGATGGTCCCCTGAACCTGTCAGGCATGATCCCTGACCTTAGAGCCAGGTAAGCCCTGAGCACTGTCAGATGTGGCCCCCAAAACAAACAAAAATACCCACCAGAAAACAAGGAACCGGAAGATGAAATCACCTGTTGATGACACAGGGAATTCTAGGTGACCCGGTTCATAGAGCCTTTCCCCTAACTTCCCAGCAGCCTCCTGCTTCTGCAGTCATCGGCTCAGAGAATGGTTTGATGGGCATCAGGCATAGATAAATGGTCAAGCTGGCCAAAAAATAGGCCACACTAATTAAACCTGTGAAGAGGGAGTCCCCAGGAAAAGAGCATCGAGCTCTTTGTTTTAGTCAGCAGTTTTGCAGACGGGCCAGTTTTGAAAGCAAATTTTCCATGTGAACATCATTCCAGCACTTCTAGTAGGAATCCTGTAGATGAGCAGTTGCCTGATGGAATCAGATCACTGTCACCTGGGCGGTCCAGGGCACAGTCTCAGATCAAGGAATTCCTAGTGTTCTCTCTCTTGCCTGCAGAGTTCTTAAACCACGAGTCAACACAGGCCTGGTGGGTGAGCCAGCAACGCTCTGTCCCTTTATCACAGAGAGTGAGGGTCACCCCAATTTCTAAAGGCACCTATACATTCCTGCTTTTCAAGTGGCTGAGAAAAGAGAAGTGTAAAGCTTTGTAGGGGCTGGAAGGGGACTCCTGAAAGCCCCCAAAGGAGAGTCAGTGGAGGAAATTCCAGAGAGGGAGACAGTAGCTGAAGGAGGACAGTGTTAGCCCAAGGCTGACTGCCATTCAGGAAGTACGCACCTTTTGTGCCAAGCCTGCTTGGATTCACACAATCTCGGTCCACAAGGTGAAGTGTAAACAACGTCGGGATAATGGATGCTCTGAAAATTTTGATTTGGTCCACAAACACAGATGTCCAAGATAGCCCCTGGCATCCTGGAGCTGGGGGTCTGGGCCGAAGTCTCCCCGGGTCTGCTCACTGCTCTCTGGATCCAGCCTCCCACCCTAGGGGCGGTCGGGTTGGGTACGGCCTCAATTGGGAATGTAAAGAAAGATAATCCTAAGAATCAGCCTGGGTTTGGAAACCAAGTGTTCAAAAGTGGTTCTCAACCTTGACTGTGGTAGAATTATCTGGAGACTCTGTGTGTGTGTGTTTGTGTGTGTTTATGTGTTTGTGTGGTGTGTGTACAGATGCATGAGTCTGCATGTACACATCTGTAACACTTAAAAAGTCTTATACTCATCCAGGTCTAGAGATCTGGAGTTATAGGGTTTGGAAGGGACCCAGATATCAGTATTACTTAACACCATTGGTATCTCGAGTTGGCTGCATATTGGAATCACTGTATCACTGTCTTCCCGTTCATCATTGATTTGCTTGAGCAGGCACCAGTAACATCTCCTATGTCCTGTCTCATGCAAGTAAAGCCCAAGGGCACCTGCTTGCTCCAGGAACATAAAGAGCCTCAAACCATTCATCAGGTCATGGGAATGGAGGTCTATAATTGTTACTGGTATTGGGAATAATCCCGAGAATTTAAAAATACCCATTCCTGAGTCATAATTCAGGGATTCTGGTGTAGTTGATCTGGAGTCTGCCTTGGGCATTGGAGCTTTTTGCTATACTTCTCCTGTGGCTCTAGTAAGTCAGCCAGGGCTGAGGTCCACCGGCTCAGAGAGACACTTGGTTTACTTGCTGTGTAGTAGACTTTCAACAAAATGGACCAAGTAGAAAATCATAATGGAGAGAAGGGCTGAAAGGGAAGGTCAGTGCTCAGAGCCCGCCGTTTCCAGCCCTTTGGACAACTCCGTGCCACTGACTGCGTCACACTGTGACTTGGGGTGGGGCCACAATCCTCATCGCCCAGCTCACTCCCAGAGTGAGCTCCCTACAGCTCACCGCAGGCTGAAATCTTCCTAGTCCTTTGCCTCAGTGCGCCTACCTGGACTGGAAGAGCAGCACTGCCTGCCACCACCTGGGTGTTCACCCCTGTCCTTTGGGGACAGTTGGGGGCAGCAGGCTTCTGTGGGGACCAGGCGCTCGACCTTGGCGTTAGCCTGAGGTGAACCCCTGGGGCTGCCTTGTGTCAGGCTGCCCGGCCCGGTGCATGCTCAGAGCTCCCGAACCCCGGCTCACGTGTTGCCTGGGTCCCTTTGTCCCCTGGTGATTGATCGGTCTGGGGAGTACAGGAAGGAATGTCTCACCTCTGGCCTGTGGATGCAGCTGCTTGCTGTGGGGATCAGCCCCATCATCCTCAGGGAACGAGGATGCCCGGAAGCTGCTCGCTGGGCACAGTCCACGAGCCATTCCTTCTGGCCTTGGAGGCTCGGGCAAGAGTGACAGCTTGTCGAGTCACCCCCCAGAGATTCTGGTTCAGCAGGACGGGGCTGAGGCCCGGGAGCTGGGGTGTCTGTGGCTTTCCGGGTGATGCTGAGACCACATCCCTGGCCTGTCCTTTGGGAGTCTCTGCTCTGGGGACAAGGATACAGTGACTCTAGGATGTGTAGGGAAAGAGTTGGTGTTTCTTTGCTGCAAATCCACCTGTGGACACCTGATTGATCAGGAACTGAACTGATCTCTCAGCCAGCTCTGAGGGCGGACAGTTGATTATGTATTTATTTATTGTTAATATGAAGCATGGGCTGGAAAGATAGCACAGAGGTTTGTTTTGTTTTTTGGCCACACCCGTCAGTGCTCAGGGGTTCCTCTTGGCTCTGCCCACAGGAATCACTTCTGGCAGGCTAAGAGTGGGATGCTGGGAATCAAACCTGGGTTGGTCATGTCAAGGCCCTCCCCGGTGTCCATCACTCCAGCCCAGAACGTAACAGGTGAAGGCATTTACGTTACACATGGGGGAGAAGGTTCATTCTCTGGTTCGGTCTATGTTCTTCTTGAGCACCACGAGGAGTGAACTCTGAGCACAGAGCAAGGAGTAAGCCCTGAGCACTCTGGGTGTCGCCCCCAAACAGACAACCCCCAAAAAAAATGGAACACCACAGTATGCTAGGTGTTGCATGATCTTTGTTACTCTAAAGCCAAACTTCTTCAACTAGATGGGGGTGTCAACCTCATATGGGTCACCAACTGATTGTGGGCATTGCTGAAAGTTTATCCGCAGTGAAGTGCTTTTTGTTAACATGCAATTACCAAAAATTAATTGAAAGTCAGCCATGGCACAAACTACGGGTGTTTCTGGCAGCACTTGCTGGTGCTGTTATTTTTCAGGTGAAGAGTCGGAATTGAAATCCACTTCAGGGCTGGAGGGAGAACACGGAGGTCACTGCAGTTGCCTTGCATGCAGCCCACCCTGGTTTGCTCCCTGAGCCCCACATAGACCCTGGACACCGTGGGAATGATCCCGAGCACAGAGCTAGGAGTATACCCTGAGCACAGCCGGGTGTGGTTCCCAAGCAAAACAAAGGAACAAGCAAAAGGAAAAGGAGGCCACAGTCAAAGGCTAAAGATAAAGTGATCAATGTGTGAGGCTGCTAGTCTGGCAAGTAGGTGGTGGACACACAGACACACACACACAGACACACAGACTCACATAGACATGCATACACAGACACACACAGACACACATAGACATGCACACACAGACACACACAGACACACATAGACATGCACACACAGACATACATAGACATGCACACATAGACACACACACAGACACACAGACACACAGACATGCACACACAGACACACACAGATATGCATACACAGACACTTGCACAGACACACATGCACACACACAGACACGCTTACACACAGAGGCACGCACACACAGACACACACAGACATACACACGGAGGCACTCGCACAGACATACATGCACACACACAGACCACACGCACACACTCAGATAGCACATATACAGACACCACACACAGATACAGACATGCACCACACACACACACACACACACACACACACACACACGGAGCAAGGCTCAGTGAGGCCCGAAGCAGGTGGAGTCTGGGCAGAGACCTGTAGGCTGACGAGTGAGGGGGCAGGTGGCCCAGGTGAGTGGGGAACACGGGCCAGGTGGGAGGGGCGGGTGGGCGGTGTGTCCCATGCGAGGAGTCCAGAGTTCCCTAGATACAGGGAGCTGGGGCTGGCTCTGGGAAGCCCTGGGCTCATCTGTGGGCAAAGAAAAGCACGTCACTGAGGGGCTGTAAGCGGTGGAAACATCGCCTGCAGGGTGATAAACAGGCGCTGTGGAGACCTGCCCAGGGAGGGCCCCGGGAAGAGAGAGGAGGCCCCCGGGGACGTGACCTTGATGTGGTCTTGTCCTTGCATCAGTCTCTGCCTCTGCTCCAGCTTCCAACTTTCCACGCTGTAGCCACTGGGAGCAGGGGAGGTGCTGAGCCGGCCACGGGGACATGCATTGTGGGGGCTGCTGGATGGGTTCCGGGCGCGCCTTCCTATGCACCCGCAGCCCTGGGGTTTCAGAGGAACGCCAGGGCAGTCTAGGTTTGCGTTTTAAAGGTTTTTTTCCTTGAGGTCCCGGGATGAAACCCAAGGCCTTGTACCTGCAAAGCTGGTTCTGTGCCACTGAGCTGCCAAGGGTGAGCTTGGAGTAGGTGCCCCACCAGGACACGGTGCAGCTCGGGGGTCTCTGTGCAAATGGCGGGGGGTGTCACTGTTCTCTGCGTATTGTGTGCGTGTTGGTCAGCTCTGAGTTGTTCTTTGTCAGTACTGGCTAGGGATCACACTTCACTTTATTTTCTCTACTTACTCTCTCTCTCTCTCTCTCTCTCTCTCTCTCTCTCTCTCTCCTTTTGGGACACACCCGCGAAGCTCAGGGATTATTCCTGGCTCTGTGCTCAGGGCTCACTCCTATTGATGCTTAAGGGACCCCATGGGATACCAGGGATTAAACTTGGGTCAACCACGTGCAAAGCAAGTGCACCATCTGCTGCTCTGTCGCTCCAGGCCAGCACGCTTCCTGTCTGCCTCTGCCTGAAGAACAGATCACAAACCCTGCGTCAGAGGCTGTTACCTGCTGGCGTCCCATCCCCAGCCTCCATCTACCTCCCCGCACAGCCTTACCTGGGTGGTCTCAGGATGGCTGCAGCGCTAGGCATTGTGGGGTGCTTGAGGGGTGCCCACCACTTTTGTGGATAAGATGTGCCGAAGAAAGTTGTGGGGGTCTGTGGTGAGCTTGTTTGGTGGGGACAGTGCGTAGGGGGAGGGGGCAGTGAGCGCCCCTCTGTTGCTGGCCCTTCTTCCAAACATCAGCAGGTCTGGGCTTCACTTGTGGTTCTTCCCGTTTATTGTGGTGATAAAAATGTGATTTGTGGTTTCCTCTCCTCAGGCTCTTTATCACACCGTAATTGATCTGTCTCTGACAAGTGGCTCTTAGGCAAATGGATTTGACAAATTTCACCAGCCCCTTCCGTCTCCTGACTGCCAGGTCTCAACTTTGATTGAGTTCAGGCCACCTTTGGGAGCCTGGGGAGGAGCAGCATCAGGGAGCACTCGGAGGGAGCACTCAGAGGGAATGGCTTCTCTTGGTCAAGGAGCTTTTGCTTCCTTTGCTGCTTCAAACAGACACAGTCATTGCGGGTGTCGAGATGTCTGGGTGCCAACAGGGCAGCTAGGAGCAGAAAGCAATGGGCCGCCCCCGGCCAGTGTTTCCCTAGGTCAGAGGTGCTGAGCACAGAAACGCTTTATGAATGTTCCCTGGAGGGATGTTCTGGATATTTGCTAGGGATGTGGCTCAGCTGGGATTCTTTGACTTAAAGATGGTTAGCAATTTCTTCCCAAACATCCAAGGGCACTTCCATCCATCCTTGACAGGCTAAGGTAGAAAGAAGTGCTTTTCCTCCTTCATTCCATCGACTGTATCCAGAATGAAGCTGGCCAGACTGGAGGCGCCATCTTGGCAGCCTGTTCTTGAGTCATCTGAGTCACCCTGCCTCCACTCTCTATTTCTTTCATGGTGTTTCCTGATAGCCCAGTCCCGTGGGGCAGCATGAGAATGCCACTGTCCTATTCTCTAATGACTGTGAGCCATGAGGGCAGGGGCTGTAAACCTATGACAGAACGCTCCTCTTTATTTTGGTAGGCCGAACCATGCAAAAGCATGGGCTCCCCCACCCGGCCACTTCCCAGCCCTCCTGCCCTCGGCTCAGACCAGTCCTGCCTC
The DNA here is from genome assembly GCA_021461705.1 of Cryptotis parvus. NCBI lineage: Eukaryota > Metazoa > Chordata > Mammalia > Eulipotyphla > Soricidae > Cryptotis > Cryptotis parvus. Next base: position 147,598 of record JAJIBD010003870.1, on the reverse strand, counting down.
CCACTCTGCCTCCTGTCTCTGGGGACTCACATGTAACGAGAGCCCTGATTCAAGCACCTGCGCTTTCTGGGAGGTGTTGACTTCTCTGAAGTCATGTGCCTTCCTGGGATCCATTGCTGACTTCCTGTTTCATACCACCCGTCTTGCCTGCTTGGTGCACTTGCTCTTCCCACTCTGTGAGCACCCCGGGCATAGTTGGTGACCTTTCAGTGTGACCCAAAGGCACACTCTTTAATTTCAAAAGCAGGGACGTCAGCTTGTATTCATTGTCTGTTGCTGGACAACAGCGCTTCAGTTTAAAAGCTTAAGACAGCAAGCTTTCACTTTCTTACCTTCTTCATGGTTCAGGAATCGAGAAGCAGATTATTAGCTGGGTGTTTCCAGTTCAGGGTGAAACACCCCCAGGGTAGCAATTCAGATGATGGGGGCTTGTCTGGATGGGTGGGGGGGGGTTGCCACAACCACTCATATGGCTTGTGGCCTGAGATCTCCGTTGCAGAGGGGCCGCAACGTGGTGACTGGATCCCCACCCTTCCCCCCAGGCAAGTGACCCAAGAGAGAGCTGTGGGTTTAGACTCAGTGTATATTGTCATTCCCATGTCCTTTTATTCATTAAGTACCTTCCCACTCAAAGGATTGGGATTTCACACTCCCCTCCTTTCAAAGGGAATCACTTGATCACTTGACATCCCGTTATTCATAGATTTGCTCGAATGGGCGCCAGTAACATTTCCATTTGACCCTGTCACGCGCCAGTGTAGCCCAATATCTGGTTGCTTAAAGGGATACAAAGAGCCTCAAACTGTTCATTCAGGGTCTTGACGAAGAAGTCTGACCATCTTGTAGGTGGGCGGCCATGTGATCTTTTGACATCCCATGGGATCCTGTTGGTAACAGTTCTAGTCCAGTGGTCGTCTCCAAATCACATTACATGTCCAGCCCATCTGATTTTCGATGCCTTGGCAAACGAGATAGCGTCCCTGACTCTGAAACAGTGATGGAGGTCGGAACTCCAGATTCTTTCTCTCACTTGAGTGAGGCGTGATATTCCAAGCATAGCTCTTTCGATTCCTCTTTGGGAGACCCGAATAGCATTCTCATCCTGCTTTCGTAGGGCCCAGGTTTCTGAGGCGTATGTTAATGCAGGGAGAATGGTGGAGTTGAAGATATGTGCCCAGATGTGGAGGTTCTTTGTCTTTTTAGCTATTTCTTCGGTGCTTTTGAAGGCATTCCATGCCGCCTCTCTTCCTCCGCACAGCTCAGGTTTTAGGTCGTTCATCATGTTGACTTCTCGACCTAGGTACATGTAACTGCTGCATTCAGAGATGTTTGTTCCATTGAGAGTGAATGGGGCCTCTGGAACTAGTTCATTTCTCATGAATATAGTTTTGTTGAGATTCAGCTGTAGACCTATCTTTCCACATTCTCGGTCAAAGTCAGCCAGCATTTGTGCCGCTTGGCTAATGTTTGGTGTTATTAGAACGATGTCATCAGCTAAGCGGAGGTAGTGTAGTTGCTGACCATCTATCTTCACTCCCATTCCTTCCCATTCTAATTGTCGCATGATGTTCTCGAGGGTGGCGCTAAAGAGTTTTGGTGAAATGGTATCACCCTGCCGAACCCCTCTTTTGACATTGATGATCACTTCTTTGTAGAATGGTGAGATCCTGGTGGTGAATACAGCTCATGAAGGATCTTGATGTATTGGGTTTGAATGCCCTGTTTGGCTAGGGCTTCGATGACCGCTTCAGTCTCCACAAAATCAAAGGCTTTCTTTAAATCAATGAACGTGAGACAGAGTGGCATCTTGAACTCCCTACAAACTTCAGTGAGCTTGGTTACCATGTGGATATGGTCGATTGTACTGGATCCTTTTCAAAAGGAATATCTGATAATTTTCATTGTGTTCTAAACCACATAAAGTATGGCTGCATCTGCTACACTTTTAGGGCCCAACTGCATGAGTGCCTGGTCTAATCCACCCTGCACTGAGGCTGGGTTAAACCTCCATGGGGATTTCATGAGCTTGTGGGTTGAGGGTAGGGAAAGAACAGGGACCCCTAATGTCAGAATTCAGAGATAGTCTGGCAAGAGTTATTGAGTCTTCAACACTTGTTGAGTGTGTATATGTGTGTATATGTGTGTATCAGAATCAGGCAAGTACTTTTTGTATATTTGAGCCTTGGGGGTTGCTCCTCCATCCCCTGGCTTGCGTGCAGTGATGGGTTTCATCCTTTTGGACTTTCTCCTGCTCCTTTGGTGTATTTTTTGAAAACAGGCAACTTCATTCTTCACTTTTCATTAAATCATTACTTTGGGAGTTTTGGGGATTCTGTGTATGTATTATCGCCGTGACAACCTTAAATTATAGGGTTTTTGTTTTTGGTGTGTGTGTGTGTGTGTGTGTGTGTGTACACATGTGCTTTGCTGGTCACACTTGGTGGTGCTTAGGACAGTGCTCAGGGATTACACCTGACCAGGTTTGTGGGCTCTTATCCAGTGCCAGGGTAGAACCTGGGTCAACTCCATGCAAAGTAAGTGCCCTCCTTGCTGTACTAGCCCTCCAGCCCTGTTGTTGATTTTGAAATGCATGCATCTTAAAAATTTCCAGTCTGAAAATAATCAGGCTACAAACTGGTGGAAAGTAGTCCCAGACCTTTGAAAGCCCACGGCCGACTCTCCTTTGTTTAGAACCCCGGACTCTTGCAGGAAGTCTAGGATTATAGGCTCGGTGTTATCACCTCCAGCCTTCAGACAGAAACAGGCAGAAGAGACTGAATGCCTTTGCCCAAAATTTGTGTCAGAAGACAAGAAGATTCAAAGTTGGAGTTCAGGACCCCCAAGCCTGTAACACAGAGCTTTTATGACACTCCATTCGGTGTCTCCCCATATGAAAGCTTGGCTTTTTTTTTTTCTAGAGTGGTTTCCATGTGAAGTAGGAGGACATTAAAGATTTCTTTTATAAAACTTTTTTGTTATACCATCGTGGGATCTACAGTTGCAAATATGTTCATGTTTGAGTTTCAGTCATACAGTGTTCCAGCACCCGCCACGCCACCAGTGCCTAGTCCCACCACCAGTGTCCCCAAATTCCCTCCCCTTCCCCTCTTAATGTCCCAAGACTACATTGAGGCACATGTGCTTGGCTGTTTGCTTCACAGAAGGGTCTAGTGGCTGAGGACGCCACCAGGCCAACAATTCTGAATGCGTCTTTGGTCTATTTTGGAGAGACAGTGCTGTTTCCGTTATTCATTTCCACCCAACAGTCCGTCCCAGTGCACGGTGTCCTCAAGCAACGCTTATTATTTCTCATAACTTTGTACTTTGGGCTCTTCTGGGAATAGCTTCTGTTCCGGGTTACTTCAAATGACATTACTCAATTGTAATGTCTTCTCCCAGCAGCGTGGACTGGGCTAGTAGATCCAAAGAGTTCAGACTCACAGACTAATGCTTCCGTGGTCCTGTGTGTGGGCTGCAGTGTGTTTGCCTGACCTTCCTCCCTGCATGGCCGTGCCAGCGTTGTTGGACTTCCTAGAGGCTGATTCCTGAGGGCATGGGCAGGAGTTGCCAGTTCTCTTAAGGTTCTGTTTTGGATGTCCCAACATGAGCAATATTCCCACTAGGTTATGTTTATCAAAGCAAGCCACAAAGCCAGCCAGACTTTGAGAAAGGAGAAGTCACCCACCCCCTTTCACTCTGGGTGTGCTAGACAGAAGGTACATGCTGGTCAGAGTGATAGGAGACGGTGTGGAAGGTGCCCACTTTGCACACCGCCATTTTTTTTTTTTTAAAGTATTTTTATTATACCACTATGAGATATACAATTACAAATATTTACAATTAAAACGTTCATATTTGGGTTTTGGTCATACAGTGTTCCAGCACCCATCCCTCCACCAGTGCCCATCTCCCACCACCAAGGTCCTGGTTCCCGCTCCCGTCCCCAAGCCCGCCTCCATGGCAGGTTCTTTATTTCTTTCTCTTTCTCTCTTTTCCTTCCCTTCCAGACTATGGATTACAGAACATACATTAAAGGGTTGTCATGTGTATCTTTTTGCCTATATTTAATGCTCAGTTCTGGGTTGGTATTAGTACCCTCAACAATTATTAGCACACTGTTCCATTTTCTGTCTTACCTAGCCTCTGACTCCCACACGTTTGTGATAATTTCCACCTTTGACAAGCCCTCCTGATACATGTTTTACTTGATCTTGGATATCGGCATCATAATATGTACATATATATTTATGTCATGCAAATAAATGCAGTCATTCTGTATCTGTCTCTCCTTCTGGCTAATTTCACTCAACATAATCTTCTCCATGTCCATCCATTTATAAGCAAATTTTATAACTTCATTTTTCCTAACAGCTGTGTAGTATTCCATTGTGTAGATGTACCAAAGCTTCTTTATCCAGTCATCGATTCTCGGGCACTCTGGTTGTTTCCAGATTCTGGCTATTGTGAATAATGCTGTTATGAACATAAAAATAGGCATGGTGTTTCCGCTGCGTATTTTTGGCTTCCCAGAGTAGATTCCCAGGAGTGGTATGGCTGGGCCAAATGGGAGTTCAATTTCTAGTCTTTGGAGGAATGTCAATATTGTTTTCCAGAAAGGCTGTACCAGTCGACATTTCCACCAACAATGGGTGAGAGTCCCCTTTTCCCACATCCATGCCAGCACTTGTTGTTCTTGTTCTTTTGAATATGTGCCAGTCTCTGTGGTGTAAAATGATATTTCATTGTTGTTTTGATTTTCATCTCTCTGATGATTAGTGATGATGAGCATTTTTCATATGTTTCATATGTGTTTTGGCCATTCGAAGTTTCTTCCTTGTTGAAGTTTTTGTTCATTTCTTCTCCCCATTTTTTTGATGGGGTTTGCTGTTTTCTTCTTGTAAAGTTCTGCCAGTGCCTGATATATCCTAGATATTAACCCCTTATCAGATGGGTATTGGGAGAATATTCTTTCCCATTCTGTGGACTGTCTTTGTATCTTAGTCACTGTTTCTTTTGAGCACACCGCCAATTTGGATTTAATTCCCCAACACCAAACATGATGCCTGAACATCTCTGGGAGTGACCCCTGAGTGCAGAGCCAAGTGTAAGTCTGGAACACTTGCAGGTGTGGCTTCTAAGCCAACAAATCAATACACAACGCAGAATGCATGTGCTGTGGTGTGAGCAGTTGTTGTCGGCTAAATTGTGTTTCCCCAGTCACACTCATGTGCTTATGGGCTAAGAAGAACCCCGACATTTCTATCACTGTATCCATGGATACAAAGATGACTTTCTATTGAACACCACATGTGTGTATATGTTTATTAAATTTCATTACTAACATGTTCAGTCCCAGGTAAATATGGCGGAGGGATCACCCTAGCTCATAGGATCCTTTGAGCCTCACATGAACCCATGTGGGCTTCTCTTGGGACTGCCCAAAGCTTCAGAACTCATGGCCTTGGGCTCAAGAATATGCATGAAGTGAGACTCCATTCAGACAGACATTTAGGGGCAGCGGGAAATATGGGAGAAGGACCCCAAAGTTAGCTGGTGGGAAAAGGTAAATCGCAAATGTGATAGTAAGTATTGTGTTCTGAGCCAAACTGCGGCTCACATTCCATGAATGTAGTCAAATATGCTTCTGCAGTTGCTGCTGACTAGAAAACGGTCCCACCTGGTACTTTCAGCCTGTCCACCAGCCAACCACATTCTTACTTCCTGAGTTAGTCAACCCCCAATTGCAACAGGGGGAATTGGGTGCAGGAGCTCAGATCACATGTGGTTCCAGGTATGAACCCAAGTCAGAAGGATAGCAGGCCTGAACCCTAACTGTAGTGCTAGCTCCTAGGCCCAAACACCTCTTACAAATATGCCCTATACGCACCCGTGTTCAGGCCTGGCAGTCCACAGCTGGAAGTATTCAGGGCTCATGCAGTGCCAGAGATAGAACTCAGAGCCTCACACATGCCACACATGTGCTCAACCACTTGGAGCCTCGCCACAGCCCAGCAAACGGCTCTTTCCCAGACCCCAGCAGCAGCTTGGTCTCAGGAGCAGGCTTGAGCTCCTTGGTTCATAGATCTGAGCGCTCATAGGTGGGAGAGCTGGGAGGCCACACACTTACATCAGGGGTGACGCTTCTCCATTGTGCCATGGTGGGCGAGAGCACCTGAGGGTAACAAGTTAGGGACCCAGCAGAACATCTCACACCGCTAATGAGGAAACTTTCTCAGTAGCAACTAATGGGCCTTCCTGCTGTGCTAAAATTAGGACTGACGGGTAAATACAGATTGGAGTGGAGTGGAATAATAATGTACCATATGGGGACAGGCTAGTGCGGGTGAGCAAATCTGTCCTTGGCGTCAGCAAAGCTCTGCTGGGAGGGTGCAGGGCTGAGGGATGCACCCCAGCTTGGGACAGCCTAAGGGCCCTGTGTCATTATTTTTGAGGGTCTTCATCCTTTTCTCAGCGCTCAGCTCTGAACAGTCAGTTATATGGTCCTCTGATCATGGAGCCAGGAAAGATTAGCTCTCTTCCTGAACAAGCCTGCACCATCTGCAAACTGTATACTCTGTGCTTTCAATGAATCTATTCTCCGCACTAGAGGTCAAGATCAGGCCTTTCCTTTCATGAATCTCTTCTTTTTTCACTAATTAGACTTCTGCTGACTTTGGATTTGGTTGAAGACGTAGGAGAAAGAGTCTCTCTCGGTTCCTTGTCAGTGAAACTAGAAAAGTGCTCATCAACATAACGCCTGTTGTGTTGATGACTTAGCAAACCCTCTCTCAGGCCTGTGCTCTTGCAGCAACTCTCTTCAGAGGAAGAGCCGGGTGCTGGTGATGGGGGGGGGGCTCTTACAACTAATTAACAATACCACAGGAGCTGAGCCTGGACACCCCCTGCTTCTCTGTCCTACTCTGACTCTGGCTCTTGTTCCCAATACTTGATTTGTCCACGGTCAGGTTGAGTTAAGAGAACTGGAGGTCTCAGTCATTTGAAAAAGAGGCAGAGTGCTCACCTGGGCGACAGCTCAGGTTGGTTGCTGTACACGCTGCTGCCTGTTCTCACCTACTGTGTCTCAGGAGCGGCCTCATTCAGTACACCTTTTCTTTGCTAGTGCTTGGCTCACAGAGCACTTCATCTATAATGCCCTGTGGTATCCAGCTTGTGGTAGGTCATGCACGGTGGCTAGTGATCTTTCTTTTCCCTAGCAAAGAAGGAAAGATGCTCAGAGAGATGGAATTGTCCTAGGTGACACACCTGGTAAGTAGCAGCAGGTGGCCTTGAGGTCAGGTAGTTCTGGTTTCTGGTCTCCACTCGCCCCTCATTCATGATTTCAGGGAGAGATGGTTGACTTTCCTCATGCATTGCTGGAGGGTTCTCCTCTGTGGCCAGTAACAAGCATGGTCCTTGTTCATTACAGTGGTCAGGAGTGTAGCAGCCTCTCGTAGATGGGATGGTTGTCTTCAACCAATGCCCGAGACATTAGCTAAGCCTCCTTACTTTCACATGGGACTGAATGAACCAAGGACAAGGGACTTTTGCAGAAGTTCCTAGAGCTTGTAGCTCCTGCCTGTCAGGAGTAAGAAAACATGATTAGGGCAACTCTAGAAGTTCATGGGGTGAGGGAAGACAAAGAAAGGCCCAGAAACAGGCTCAGGCATGGCAAATGACTTCCCTTCAGAGGGAAGCTATGCTTGGTTCATTATTTGGACTTCAGGGAGGTGCTTGAGGGACAAAAAAAATTTCAGACAAATACAGATCTCTGAAGATGGAGCTGGAGAAGAACGTCCCCAGTGTGGTGGGGAGACAGAGATGACAGCTCTGGAGCGACAGTGCCATCTGGATTGTGAGAGAACCAAAGACACCGCCCTGTGGGAGCCGTGGTGGCCATCCTCGTGTGGTGAGCATATGAATTATATCCCCTTCTCTTGATGGCCACCATTTCTTTCGATTTTGTTTTCTCTCATCATTGATGATGAAAGGTATGTCCTGATTTAAATTTTCTTGTTTGTCTCTCTCTCTCTCATATAAATTTTCTTTTTTCTTTTCTTTTCTTCTCCTTCCTTCCTTCCTTCCTTCTTCCTTCCTTCCTTCCTTCCTTCCTTCCTTCCTTCCTTCCTTCCTTCCTTCCTTCCTTCCTTCCTTCCTTCCTTCCTTCCTTCCCTTCCTTCCTTCCTTCCTTCCTTCCTTCCTTCCTTCCTTCCTTCCTTCCCTTCCTTCCTTCCTTCCTTCCTTCCTTCCTTCCTTCCTTCCTTCCTTCCTATCATACTGGCTGTGCTCAGGGCTTACTCCTGGATCTGCATTCAGGGATCACTCTTGGTGGGCTCGGGCCACCATCTGGGTGCTGGGTATTGAACCTAGATCAGCCTCATCCAGGCAAGTGCTTATGTGCAGTAGTAACTCTGCAGCTCCTGATTTAGATTTTCTTACACCAAATTACAATCTTCTGTTCCTAAGTCAGTGGGTTTGAATGAAGTGAGAAGGTTGCGATAGAATTAGGTGAGAAGGCTGCCGTGTCTATTGTTTTAATTAGAAAAGTTGACTTAGAGTCATTGGATTTGGGACTGAATCATTGGATCTAGGGACCTTGGAGATGGTGTCATCCAACTGTTTTTTTCTGATGCAGGAATCTTTCCTGCCCCAGTATGTACAGATGACAAATCGTGTTTCTGGAGTATGTTCAAACAGTTGCTGTGTACTGACTTGTCAGATTGCCCATTTCAAGTTGGAGTTTTTAACCTATCAACCCTTACATATCTTCTGCTGTGTACCAGACACTGGTGTGAAATCTTTGCTAAGTTATTGATACAACACGACTCTTTGTTTTTTGTTCACCACACTTGCTGGTGCCCAGAGTGATAAGTTGCTCGTGGATCACTTGCAGTGTTGTGTATGGGATGGAAGTCAGGTTTCTACATGGGAAGCATGTGCTTCCCTGTCCAACATGAATTTTTTTTTTGCTTTTTGGGTCACACCCAGCAATGCCAGGGGTTACTCCTGGCTCTGCACTCAGGAATTACTCCTGGCGGTGCTCAGGGGACCATATGGAATGCCAGGGATCTAACCCGGGCCACCATAGGCTGGCCGCATGCAAGGCAAACGCCCTACCCGCTGGACTATCGCTCCGGCCCCCAACATGAATTTTAACCCTATTTTATAGATGAAGAGATGAAGGCGCAGAGAGGTAAAGTATCTTGAGGAAGGCTAGTGAGAGGGTGGGATTGGAACCCAGGCAGCTTGCTTGACTCCATAGTCTGTGCAGTAGCCATCAGTGTAGCTCTCTCTCTCTCTCTCTCTCTCTCTCTCTCTGATGTCTCTCCTAATTATTGTTTATTTTGTTCTTGCTTTGCATTAGAATTCAGTTTCTGCCTCAGGTCTTTCACATGAGATTTCCTCAAGTATTCCCAGACACCCGGGCCATCTTCCCATCGTCTTTTTCTTGTCTAGGCTGGTCTCTTGAGTTCTCTGACAGTTTCTCATTGACATGATATCGGTACTGCTGGTGCTTTGCCCACTTCAGATAGCCCAGAGATTTCAAGCGTACCCTATCAGGCCGGGGGTGTCCTCTCTGTACTGCTCACTCTGGACACTCGAGCAGCTGCTCTCTCAGCAGTTCTTTCTGAGCACAGCTCCTCCATTTGTGCAACAAGGCTAATTCTAAGCTTCCTGGGTCACTGATAGGTGAGCAATGAACAGGATTAGTAATACGAGTTCATATGTACAGATCTGTTTCTCCTGTAATTATAGATACAGTGACAATGATATTCATCTCCTTGCCTGCAGTAGAGCTGTGTACTCATAAAACCCACAACAAAATGATAGCAGGCTTATTTGAAGAAATTGACAAGCCAATTTAAAACTTTATATGAACATGCAAAAGATTCTAAACTAGCGAAAATAATATTGAAAAAGGAGTTGGGGACTTTCCCGATTTGAATATTTATTATAAAGCCACAGTAAGAAACATGGCTTCTAGAAAAAATATAGATCAACAAATGAGAAAAGTTTCTGGAGTAGACCCACAAGTCTACAACAAATTGATTTTTGACTAAGATGCAAACTTAACTCAATCAGAGAAGCTTTTAACAGATGGTGCTGGAGAAAATGGATATTTAACTGTAAGTAATATGAACTTTGATCCTAGCTCTGCTATACACATCGAGACTGATTTTAGTTACAGTGTAAGCCTAATGGGAAAGCTAAAAATAAAACTAAAAGGAAGAAAACATGGGTGACTAGCTATAATTTTTGCATTAGGCAAAAAAATAAGCTACATAGAAAAAAGTTACTCATTAAAAAAGATAAGGGTGCATCAGACTGTCAAAAACAGAATTTCTGTTCATGAAGAAATATATTATTTTATTATGATACCACCATGAGATATACAATTACAAAGTTGTTCATAACTGGGTCTCAGTCATGCAGTGTTCCAGCACCCGTCCCTCCACCAGTGCCCCATTCCCACAACCAATGTCCCATCACCAATGTGCCCCTACGACCACCATAGGCCAAGGCCCACCACCCACTCCCGGTTCCACATCAGCCCCCCAGTTTGTTGCAACTACAGTGATCATTACAATGTATATATGGGCAAGATCCTGGGAAGGACCTGCCCTAAACTGGACTATTATCTAAGCCTGGCATGTGGCGCAAAGTGACCGTGCACCGATGCAGCTGTACATCTGGCTAGTCGAAGAGATATTATTAATGAATGCACAGGTAGTCTATAAACTGGGAGAAAAATCTGTCTGACGTCAATAGTCAGACTTAAAGCATATTACTTAAAGATCTCCTCCGTGGGGATAGTGCGGAGGTAAAGCACTAAAGCACTTGCCCTGCATGTGGCTGACCCTGACTGGTTGACCGACACCATGTGTTTCTCTGAGCATATTTGATGTAGCTCTAAAGGCCCCAAACACCATCAAATGTGGTTCTGGAGGTGTCCAGCGCCACTGGGGTGGCCTGAGTAGTCCCCAGCTGTGGTAGAACCAGAGCACCACTGCCTCCTTGGGTCACCACATTGGAACAGCCCCAGTCTGGTATGCTAAAAATCACTGGGCAGGCCCTCGGGGTCTCCTGGCCACTACTTAGGAGACCCGCTCCCCAAATGAAATAAGTAAATGAAAGAATTCCTACAAACCAATAATAAAAAAGAAAGCCCAGTGAAACCACGGGCAGAGATTGAAGAGATAACTTGACCAAAGAAGATCTACAAATGCCCAGTTCAGATTATTTGGCACAGTGGAAATGCAAATCACCTTGAACGATTGTTCACAACTGTTCAAACAGCTGCATTTAGGAAAATGGGCAGCGCTAAACGCTTCTAAGAATACGGCAATCGGGATGCTTGGATAATAGTGCTGGGAGTGTAAGGTGATTCGGCCTTCTGGGGAAACTTTGGCAGTCCTTATAAACATCTCCCCTAGGGCCCAGCACATGTGGTCTTAGGTCTTCACACAAGATAAATAAAAATGTATGTTCAAAACAGAAAAATGATTCATATGAGAATATTTATAACAGTTCTGTTCATAGTAAAACTGCCATCAATCCGGGACCCATCAATAGGAAATGAATAAATAATGATATAGTCATGGAAAATGAAATAATACTCAGACACCAAAAGGAAAGAGGTACTGATGCATATATAAGAATTTTAGAATCAGGATCATAGAGCTTAACTCAGTGGGCTAGATCACGTGCTCTGCATGCACAAGGGCTGGATTCAATCCTTGTACCATATGGTTCCGTGAGCACCGTTCCAATCAAGCACTAAGTCATACCTTGAACACTGACTGGTAATGCCAAAATCAAACTAAACCAACCAACAAACAGAACAATTCTTGGAAACAGAAATGTAAGGAAAGGGATTGGAGATGTGGCCGAAGTTGATCCTGGTACCACACACAGAAAAATAAGAACAATAAGTCTTCCTAAATAATTTCATCCTTCACATGGATGTAAAGGCAAATATGTGGTGCCAGAAATCCAGCAGGCATTCCTTTCTGGAAGTAGATGGGGCTTGGCCGGAAGGAGGCATTTCTGAGGCAACCAATATTTTGTATATTGACTAGGAGAATAATTGGATGGATGGACATAATTATCAAAACGCTTGACATTAAACACCTGAGAGCTGTGTGAATTCTAGCTAAATATTAGAAAAGAATAATGAAACCTGAAATTGGATGTGTTACTATTTGCACTATTTTTTTTTTTTTTTTTTGGGTCACACCCGCAATGATCATGGGTTTCTCCTGGCTCTGCACTCAGGAATTACTCCTGGCGGTGCTCGGGGACCATTGGATGCTGAGGATCGAACCTGGGATGGCATGGGCCAGCCGCGTGCAAAGGCAAACGCCCCGACTTCGCTAGACTATTGCTCCGGCCCCTGCACTAAATAGTAACAAATGCCTTGGGAGTGTTGTTTCCATGATTTAAATTTTGGATTTTATTGATATGGTCTGAGATTACATTAACTTTTCCCCTCAAGCAACTTTATTACGCTCTTTGCCATACATGGAATTTGTGACTGATAAAAACTGCCCAGTCTCTCTTCCTTTAAAGCTTGAACTGCTACCAAGCAGCGCACCTTTCTGAAATACCTCCTTGTTCATCTGAGTGGGTCTCGATGCTCCTCGGGATGAGTGAATACAGCTCGGGAAAAGAAAAGGGCCATTTCAGAAAGTAGTAAAATTGTAAATGAAGTTCTTGGAGCCAGGCCCTCCTCTGAATTCACGGTCCCCACTTTAATTCTCAGAACAAGTCCATGGGAGGGACCTACTACCTTGTCCCATTTTTTGGATGAGCTGATTACAGCTCAGTAAGGTGAAGACGCGCTGCCTGCCCAACATCATAAAGCCATAAGGGGTGGAGTTAGACTTTAAATCCCAGTGAGTCTGATGCCCAAATCACTGCTTTTGGCTCCTACAGTTGCATAATGCTTGATCTCCGGTTTGCTGCTGCTGAATATTTGACTTTCATGGGCTTGATCTGATTAATTTTCAGTAGTTAATGACCTCAAGCCTGGGTCACTCTGCTAAGATGTATCATACCCAAAGTGCTTTATGAATTCCTCTTTGGGCAGGGGAGCCCTTGGGAAGGGCCTGTTTATCAAGGAGCAGCTGTGTGCAGGGAGGGGAGCAGCTCTCGGGAGCCCAGACGCGTCCCAAGCCCTAGTCTCTGTTGGAAGAATTCCTTAAACATTAGAGGTCGCCTGGAGGCACCTGCCACTCCCCAAACCCCACCAGAGTAGGCCAGTGGGGTAAAGCCAGATGGGGAAGTGGGGGTGCCTGGGAGGAATGAGAGAGACAGACAGACCTGACTGTGACCATTAGCCACAATGCAGTAAATGGCCAAAGTGTGATGAAACTTAATATAACTAAATTTCAATGTCAAAAATAAAATGATTAAAGAGAAAACAACAATACGCCTGAACTCAATCTCCAAACCACACTAATAGAAACAAACTGCTCAGATGATAGGCTTTATAGCCCCGAGCTCCATCACTAGGGTCAGTCTGCTCTTAAAATCATGAAGTACCACTGTATACATTTCTTTTTCTTTTTGGGTCATACCCAGCGACGCTCAGGGGTTAGTCCTTGGCTCTTGGCTCAGGAATTACTCCTGGTGGAGCTCAGGGGACCATATGGGATGCCAGGGATCGAACCCGGTTGGTCTCGTGCAAAGCAAATACCCTACCTGCTGTGCTACCGCTCCGGTCCCCACTGTATACATTTCATGTATGTTTTAGGAATATATTATATACGTTTAAAGGGTACAACTCACACCTCAGCTGAGGACCCATCCACCTTGGTTCCTCAGATCCTCTCTCTCTCTCTCTCTCTCTCTCTCTCTCTCTCTCTGTGAAGTAAAAATATTTTATTTTGAGATTTTTTTAGAGAGGAAGAGGAGAGAGAGAGAAAGAGAGAAGCATCCCAAGAGGGGGATGCAGGCGGCACCCCACATGGGCTTGGCCAGTGGGCACAGCAGCACGTGGGCAGCGTTTGCACCTTCAGATCCTCCCTTGCTCTCTGCTTCCCACCCTCTTCCCCCGTTGGCAACCTTGGCTCTGTAGTCAGAGGGTCAAAGGTTTGTTTCACCTAGTTTGGTTTCTTTGCTTTGTTTTCTTCATAGTCCGTGTCTGAGCGCATGTATCTGGTGTTGGTGTTTGTCTCTCTTCTTTTGAATGATCTCTGCTTAGCAGAATCTCTTCAAGTAACGTGTTCAATTCTAGAAGTCATCGTTATGGTTAGCACTTAGCTGGGACTTACACCTATTGTAATGGTTTTGTGAATGAGCTCTGGTGATCGTCTCCACTGTTTTCCTACTACCCCAGTCGAAGCAGGACAGTTCTGTTACCCCAGAAGGGGAAACAGAAGAGGCTCCTTTTGTGTCCTTCCAATCAAGTCCCACCCATCCTCATCAGAAGAGTGTTTTTGTGGGCTGAGGAGGGTTTGGGGAGCAGATGGGCTTTTCCTCTTCTAGCCTGTGCTGGGTGCTCTCTGCATACTGTGCACCCAGAGATTCCTTTGGCAGGGAGGGCCGGAGTAGGGACCAGCGTAGAGAAGAGGCAGATTCGGAGGTGTTTGCAGTGAAAATCGCCCAAGCTGTTGTCCATGCCAGACAGTCTGTCTTGCGTGAAGCTCACATACAGCTGACATCATACTTCCACCCTGCTTGTTTTCTTTCTAGTAGCTTAAGGGAGTCCATCAGATCTAAGTCTCGGGTTTCTGGTGCTGCTGCTGTAGGAAGCTACCAGGTAGCACTAAATTGATGAGCAGGTGCCAAGTGGTGAGTTGTATGTTTCTTTAGGCCACACAGTGATCACCCGTGTTAATAGATGATGGCACGTTGGTCTGAAATTCAGAAGGAGCATGAGACTGTTAGATCAGGAGGCGCCCACAGGGCACGGTGGTGAATCAGAGATGTGTCATAAGCATCTTGTGGTTTTCTGGGGCTCTCATGGCCCAACTCTATCTAGGGTCTTCATTGATTTGGGTGACATGGTACTATTCAGGTTCTGTGGAGGGTGGGGTGGAGGGTGGTCCCTAGACCACTCTGGCAGTGCTGGGGACCTCCAGTGTGGCATCCAACAATGCTCAGGGGACCGTTTGGTGTTGGAGTTCATCCTGGGACATGCTAGACCTACTTCCTACACGGTATGGGCCCGAGACTTCATTTCTTTGGGCTGCTATGTCTTCTGATAATTTCATGTTGTTTCTTTGTCTCAGTGTTATTGAGAAGCTTAGTTGAGACACTAAATTGATAGGGCTTGGAATTTGGAGCAGTGGTGTGCCTCGGGGACGATCTCCTGTGAAAGCTGGTACCAGAGCTCCTTCAGAAACCTGCCCTGACCAGGGAGAGGAAACATCTACAGCTTTGGTCCTAGCAAACATTTTCAGTTCATCTGTCTTTGCAAATGGATCCAAAGTCATTCATTCCCCAAGGCCCCTTCCCCTGTTAGCTCAATCTTCAGAGAAGTTCCATTTTCTAAGTAGAGTTAGTAGATGTTTATTTGTTTGGGGGAATCATAGCTGGTGGCTCTCAGCTCGTCTTTACTCTGTAGTCAGGGCTCCCTCATGGAAGTGCTCAGGGGACTGGTAGTGTCAGGGATTGAACCTGAGCCTTCTGCACTGCAAAGCATGGGCTCAGTTCTTTGAAATTCTTCTCGCCTGAGTAAGCTGGTTTTTTTTTTTTGCTTTTTGGGTCACACCCGGAAATGCTCAAGGGTTACTCCTCCTATTTGCTCAGGAATTACTCCTGGCCATGCTTGGGGGACCATATGGGATGCCGGGGATTAAACCCGGTTGGCTGCATGCAAGGCAAATGCCCTACCACTGTCTATTGCTCCGGCCCCCAAGCTGATCTTTTTTAAATAAAAATCATTCATGCCAAGCACTGTAAAGATTGTCAAAAAGAGTAAATAATAGCTCATGCCTTCGAGGAACTTACAGATTCGTCCTATCCCTCACCACAGGAGAATCCCAAGCAAATCGCACCCACCTGTCTTATTTATGCACTGACCCTGCTGGTTCCCTCCTGGTGCCCATTTGTCTTCATTTGTCTGTGTCTCTGCTTTCTTCACACATTAAGTCACAGTGCTCCAGAGTTTCCTCTTGATCATCAGCAATGGCCTTGCCAAGGACCCTTTCATGAACTTAGAAGACCGGCCAAAAACTAATAGTAATGACTGTCTCTCCAAACAGTCATAAGGAAATTTTGTAGTGCCATGTTTGCAATTGATGGAAGATTTAAAACTTCTCACCCAGTGTTAGCTTCTTAATTCAGACCTGAAGCTGACTTTTCAGACAAAGAACAAACACAGAAACACTGTACCTTATTCAGACATCACTGGCTTTTCCACACCTGCCCTCCTTCTGTTCCAAGAGCCAGTCCCGACTATGGCATCCCATTTAGACGTTGTCTCTGTCCCAGAATCCTTTGGTCTGTGAAAGTTGCTCAAGTCCTTCCTTGTTTGCCCATGACCTTGTCCATGCCAAGGGCTGCTGGCTCCATGCCCCCGGAGCATGCTTCCCAATCTGGTTGGCCTGATGCCTTTTTTCATCATCAGATAGGAGATAATGGACATTTGGGGAAAGAGCTCCATAGAGATAAACCCCTTCTCTTCATAGCTCGTGGGGTGGTGTCATGATCATCACAGATACCACCAATGATGTCAGCCTTGGTCATTGGTTCAGGAAGTGGTTTCCAGGCTCATCTACCATTAGTTGCTAGTTTTCTCTCCCTGATCTCACTTTGGGGAAGTGGCCAGCATGTCAAGCATACCCTGTTTCACCCCCTGGAGAAGAAGGTACCTACAAATATGACTTGGATGAATGCTTTTTGGGAGCAGAATTAAAATTCAGCCTCTTGACTACAATAAAACTCAACCATGTATGACTTTTCATCCTCGAGCTGGGTTTTGAGAACATTAGCTAATTAATCCTAATTAGACAGTATTGCAGAATGGCACCTATTCTCACTTCAGTGATCTGTAAATAGAACAGAATTTCTAAAGCCCATCCGTTTTTACTTCCCTTCTCTGCTGAGATTAATGTATCTACAGGCAGCGGTATCTATGAAGTCTCTATGAATTCTAAAGAGCTTATCCTCAGAGGCTCAGCACGAGCACCTTTCCACAAATATTCCACTTTGTGTTTTCTGCTTTCCCGTGGAGCATTATTCCAAGTCATTTAAAAGAACATGTTTGTAAGAATTGCCTTGGATTTTAATCTGTTTATTATATTACAGCCCCTAAATGGGACGCCTTTCTTGAAGGAGAGCAAAGCTGATTAAGACGGTTAAGTAGGTAGTATCTACATTCTCAAAAGACTCGGTCTCCTGATTTGGTTTCCAATGGAGCAGTTTAGTTTAAGATGAGTCTGTCTTGTATTCTCGCCAGTAGAACACAGTGCATTTAGTCCGTAGCATGTACTGCCTTGGGATTATCATTATTTTCCACTGACATGCCTCTCTGCTTTCTCACAACTGCACACCAAACGTGTAGGGAGAACATTTTGAATTAGAACTCCTCCTCCTGTCTTGCCTAGTTTGGGGCACTTGTAGTAGCTGTTGCTGGTTCTGTCTCCCACCTCCTTTGCGCCTTTCCTTTTTATCCACCAGATGCCCTCCCAGCTTTATAACTGACTTCCAGGAGAAACTCACACACCCTCAGTTCCTGGGACAGATCTTCTTGGCTTGAGGGCACGCACTCTCCTTTTCATGATTAGCCTTGCAAAGTGCATGAGAGAAAACCCACCTGAGAGTTTCCTCTGCTCCTCAGGCTTCAGAGAGATACCATGGTCCTTGGACACTACCTTGTGTAGTTGTCAAGGTCAAGTTGGAGGACCCACTGCCTGGAAGTTGCTTTAAGCAGATCTAAATAAGATTTGTGAGGGAATTGACAACAACCACACAGTGAAGTACTGCTGTGCTCTTACTAGAATGATTGAAATCCAGGACCCTGACAGCATCGCATGCTGGTGAGAATGTGGAGCAATATCCGTCATGGCTGACAGATACTGAGTGGTCCAGCTGGTCTGGGAGACAGTCTGACCTTTCCTTACAGATGGAACTTTCTCTTACCCTCTGACCTAGCCATCATGCTCCTTGTTTTTTGCCTCAAGTAGTTGAAAACTGTTCATGCAAAAACCTGCCTCTGGATGTTTGTAACAGCCTCACTCATAATCGCCCAGACTTTGGCAGTACACAGAATGCCCTTTGGTGAGTGTCTAGATTAATAAACCCTGCTTCATCCAACTCGGTGTTTCTCAACCTTTTCTTCAAACCACGATCCCCTTTTGCCCTTGTTTTTTCCTGTGCTACCCCACCCCCACCCCACCCCGTCCTGCTGCTTTTCCCCCTTTATGAATGCTGGTTTGACCTTTGATCTCATCCATTGGGCAAGCATTGAAATTAGAAGCTGTGGCGTGGGCGATGGGTCTGTGTCCCTGTGACTGAACGGATCCTGGGGCTGTGGGTGTCTGGACCATCCCTTCCTCCCCCTGCGGTTCTCTCCGAGTGACCTGGTCTCCAGCCCTCTCAGCGTCCCACTCTAGTGCCCCTCTTCCCTCACCTGCTGGATGGCCTCATGGGCAGGACTGCACTGTGGTGTCCGCCCAGAGGAAGGTGCGAGCCTCCCCAGTCGGGCTGGCTCGGGCCAGCTTCTGACGTTCTCCTGGAGCGCCAGTTTCTCCTCACCCCCAATTTCTTGGGGACTCTTTATGGCATTCTCCTAATTTGGGAGATCAGTTTGCACCGGTTTATAAGACTGTACAACTTCAGGGGAGCAGTTTCATGCCCCTCTGTGTGTATTGGTCTTTTCCCTTAGCCAGAGTCCTAGTACCGTTCCCAGGGGTTAGATTCCAGCCTCTACTCGTTGCTCCCAGTCCTTCTCCCCTCCCGCACCTGGTAACCATCACACTTCTCTTTGACTCAGACTTGTTTTTGTTGGTCCACTTGCTTTGGTTATTTACATTCCGCATAGAAGAGCAGTCATCTCTTTTGCTTATGTCTTACAATCACCTCAAGCTGAACTCAGGTTGTGACAAAAGGCAACTTCTCATCTTGTGTGGCAGCTGAGTAGTGCTCCACTGAGCACAGACTCCACAACTCTTTATCCACTTATGTATGGAAGCCATATGCGAGTTACTTCCATGTTTGGTCATTGTGAATCATGCTGTTATAGCATAGGGATGCAGATATTTTCGAATTAGTGTTTTTAGAGAAATGTCTAGTAATGATATTGCTGAATGATACAGGCTTTTCCCTCCCTCCCTCCTTCCTTCCTTCCTTCCTTCCTTCCTTCCTTCCTTCCTTCCTTCCTTCCTTCCTTCCTTCCTTCCTTCCTCATTTTTCTTTCTGTCCTTCCTTTCCTCTCTTTCTCTTCCCTTCTCTCTGTCCTCTCCTTCCCCCACTCCTTCCTTCTTCCTTCCCTTCTTCCTTCCTTCCCTCTTTCTTTCCTCATACCAATTTCCACAGAGGCTATGGCATTAAGTTATAATTATTTTGTATTTTATGGAGCCTCTCTGCGCTGGTGCCTGTAGAAATTCAAGCCCATGAGTGTGGACACAGGTCTAATCCATACTTTAGGGCTAAGTGCTTAGCATTTGAAATATCCTGATCAAGAATCTACATTCCGCGGTAATTTGAGCATTCCAGGTATCTTTGAAATTTCCACCTGAGGGTTTACTAAGCGGCATAAGGATATAGGTATGTGAGAAATGGAATGAATGGGGTTGAGAGCAGTGAGTGGCCTCCTGTGTCAAGGAGGGAAGATTCTGCCAGCTCAGGGGTGGGGTGTCCAGCTATTGGAATCTAAAGCAGGTCCAACAGGCAACTTATCCCAGCCTCATTCAGAGTAAAGATGGGCCAAGCTGGAGTCTTGGCTGAGCCATTTTGAACCGTGTGGCCTCAGGCTGCTAGGAAATATCAAACAATGGCCTGATTTCCTCTAGGGCTACTGAAATCATGCCGTATGCCTGGTCAGCAGGTGGGACAGGGGGCCATGTGGCCCTCAGCAAGTTCCAGAGAGTCTGTCAGATAGTGTAGGCGACAAGTTAGTTCCTGTAGGTGGTGCTGGCTGGCTCAGTCCCCTTCCCCTGCAGATCCTCAAGGGGATGACCAGGACAGACATCATGGGCCACCCTGAGTCCAGCCAGCTAAGTGGCAGCCTTTTGCTTCCCACTCCTCCCCTGGCCCACAGAATGGATGGGGCTGCCTTGGGGACCTGTGAATGCCGGTGGCACCTGTCAAAGCTCATCACACTCCCCCACCACCTTCACACGGAGGGCCCCTTGTACAGGGCAGCCACATGCCAGCTTGCTCTCTTCTGCCCCCTCATGCTCCTTCCCTCCTCCCAGCCTCCTGTCCCCCCCATTTATGGGGTTCCTGTGGAGTCACACCTCCACTGTCCTCCAGAACCCACTGTCCTTCCAGCCCCAGTGGGCAAATTTTAGGTTCTCTGTGTTTCAGCAGCTCCACTGGCCAACAGGTGCTAAGACTGTAAAAATAATAGCCGCTCTCGGGTTGGCATTGCTGTGGGGGGGGAAACCAAACTAATGTGCTTGGTTCCTCGGGCGCTGTCCTGAGTCTTAGAAGCATTTAAGTGTTCATCTTCCTTCCTTCCTTCCTTCCCTTCCTTCCTTCCTTCCTTCCTTCCTTCCTTCCTTCCTGCCTTCCTTCCTTCCTTCCTGCCTGCCTTCCTGCCTTCCTTCCTTCCTTCCTTCCTTCCTTCCTTCCTTCCTTCCTTCCTTCCTTCCCCCACTCCTCCCTCCCTTCCTCCTTCCATCCTTCCTTCCTTCCTTCCTTCCTTCCTTCCTTCCTTCCTTCCTTCCCCACTCCCTTCCTCCCTTCCTCCTTCCTCCCTCCCTTCCTCCTTCCTTCCTTCCTTCCTTCCTTCCTTCCTTCCCTCCCCTCCTCCTTCCTTCCCTCCCTCCCTTCCCTCCTCCCTCCCTCCCTCCCTCCCTTCCCTCCCTCCCTCCTTCCTTCCTTCCTTCCTTCCTTCCTTCCTTCCTTCCTTCCTTCCTTCCTTCCCTTCCCTCCTTCCTTCCTTTCTTTTTCCTTTCCGTGTTTCCCCCTCCATGCCTCTCCCCACCTCCCTTTGCTGAGAGTTCTGGTGATTTGTGTGTTAAACACACAGGGCTTGTCCCGCAGCCATGGACGGGATGAACCAGGGAAGTTGTTGCTGCTCATTAACTGAGACAGACGTCATGGAGACCTAGCGTTCAGAAGAGTCCCTCTGGTCTTTGGTTTACAAAGAGTTCTAATAAGCTTGATTTGCTTTCCCACTCCTTAAGGAGATTAGCAGGAGCAAATGAGAAGGAATTTGTGGCGAGCAGTTGCACAGTAAGAAATAAGGGGGACTCAGAGGGGCCTAAAGACCAGACCAAGGAGCTTTTAACTTCTGGCACCAGCGGGGAAGCAGCCCGTAGCTTGGCGACTCGTGAGCAGCCTCATTGTTTCTGTGCCCGGTTATGGTTGGTGCATGGTGATGGCCCGGAGTTACTGACAGATGATGCAGCAAGCTTTAGCGTGTTTCGTGTAACCGGGCGGGAAAGGATGTGCTGAGCCTTACAACCTCCAACCACGTGTCCGTGCGGCGTTGGATGCTGCGAGTGAAGAATCCCTTTGCCTGTGTTCAGGGGCCTCCTATGTCATAGCCTGAACCAGGTCGGTCCTGGTGCAGTGCTTCACTGTTCATTGTCACAGTAGCTGATACGCTCAGAGCCCTCTGCAGGGGCAAGCTTGCTTCCTTAGGGGAACAAACATCCTTATCCGCCCCCATTAATCCTACTAGATTTGGAGCTTGAGGCTGATGGATGGGCTTGGGATGAAACTTCTTTGAGGAGGCGGCTTGAGCCATACTCCAGCATGCTCAGGGGGTTACTCCTGGGGCTGTGCTCAGAAGTGACTCCTGGTCAGTGGACAGTATGTAGTGCTGGGACAGAACCGGAGTCAGCTGCGTGTAAGCAGGCACCTCACCTCCTGCGCTGTCTTTCTGGCCCATTATTCACTTACTCTTTGCCCTCTAACCCCCCTCCACCCCCCATCAGTGCTTCCTAACCGTTCCCTCTTGCCATCTGTTTTCACTGAATAACACAGCATGACCGAGTGCTTCCAGGAGCATCTAGATTCGTGTTCTTAAATTGTTCTTTTGTTGTTGTTGTTGTTTTTGTTGTTGTTGTTTATCCAGAAACCTTTTATTGTTGCCAAATTTTTATGACCTCTCCATATGCAGTTTGCTGCTCCATGGGGAACAGGACCCCCCTTTAAGATGCTCTAGAAGGCCTGATGATGTAGATCTTATTTATCTCTGGGGAGTAGGGAAATAGACTGTAGTGATCCTGGGAAGGACCTATGGAACAGTTAAAAATATATCACAAAAGAAGACATCAGCATGTTGAGGGTATGGATATCCAGTAGACAGGTTGGAATTTTGCCTCATGTGCCCTGGGGAATCCATTCCTGCTCGGAGCGGGGATGCCCATCATTGGAGCGGTGCCAGGGTGAGACGAGCTGTGCGGGCTCAGGTCTTCAGAAGAGCTGCCTGTGGGTAGATCAGCCTGAGGACCGGGCAGAGATCTAAGGTCACTAGGGTCTCCCCCATCCCAGGTAGTTTTCTGCCTTCGCTCTCTTTTCTCTTTCGAAGGTCATGTGACTTGCTTCCTCCACTGCGGGGTCAGCGAGCCTCTTCATGGAGTTTTCAGCTCCAGCCCGAGAGGCTCTACCACAGCTGCCCACCTCTGCTCCTCAGTCTGCAAAGCAGCAGGATTCCAATAAAACTTTATTTAGAAATTTGTCTGTGACCTAGTTGGCTGAGCCTTGGACCAGGGCATTGTCACAAAAGTGACAATGGGTTAATAGTTCTGATCCTGGGGCGGGCAATAGCCCAGCGGGTAGGGCATTTGCCTTGCATGCGGCCGGCCCATGCTGGCCCGGGTTCGATCTCCGGCATCCCATATGGTCCCCCGAGCACCACCAGGAGTGATTCCTGAGTGCAGAGCCAGGAGAAACCCCTGAGTATTGCCGGGGTGTGACCCAAAAAGTTAAAAAAATAGTTTTGATCCTTCCTGGAGATCATGGGTGCACAGGTAAAGCCTCGGCCAGCTTGGGATCCCACATGGGCACCTGGTGTGATTCGAAATCAACATGGCGGTGTTAAGCTGAGACTGTGATGCTCTTGCTTTCTGTAATATAATCAGTCTTTGTTGAACGGGGCTATTTCATCTTTGCATACAGAGGATTACCAGCCTCATTCGGCGCCGCGACTCATCATCAAGGCTAATGTTTATTAAACACAGTGTGCCAGACCTACTAGAAGGTCCTCTCCGACTTCATTTCGGTAACCGCTCCCTGCTGCCATGTGGCAGGGGTATTGGTATTCCACCCATCTGCACAGAAGAATGACATCAGGGAGGTGTATGATCTTATTCACCATCGTCCAGATAGCTTTGTGTTGGAACTGGGACTGAGGCTCAGGTCTGTGTGTTCAGATCCTAAATTCTTCTCTTTGTTGTGTCTTGCGTTGGGGGTGTTGTTGGACCTTTCTTTCTTGTGCTCTTGGCTGTGTGATCTCTTTTGACAGGACTCACAGTGATCCTATTGAGTGGATAAGCGAGAAGGGTGTTGCTTTGAGCAGTGGTTGGGGCAGTGGGGAGGGAGATGACAGTGGCTGGAGGGAAGTCGGGGCTTGCGGCAGACTCTCAGGAAGGGGCGGGGGGGGCGCTCAGCCATCTATGCACATCGCCACCAGCATCTCCAATGGTATATTTCCATTCTGAGCCAGGCTTTTGTTCTTCCTTTGAAAGGAAAAAAAATCATTTATATTCTGGAACCATCTTGAGAAAGTGTGTTTCTCCCCCTTCCTGGCCTGGCAAAACTTTGAATAGGCTGGCTGTCATCTTTGATAGTGTCGCAGATAATTTACCAATCTTGTGTTGCAATGGCCCAACTCTGTTTGATCAAGTAATAAGAAGCCACTTTATGAGTTCTTGTAACTTCTGAAGCAACCATGAAAGATAGCATCCATCATGTTATTCAATATTCCTAATTTAAAACCCCACTGAATTAAATTTCTGTAGTGTCATGGGAAAAAAAATCTTCTCTCATGAAAATGATCTTTCCCCTAATCAAAAAAGTTGAGAATGGCGTAACTTCGTCATTTTCTCCCTCTTACCTTGGCTTTGGGAGATGGATTCATTTGGTCTGTACGCGATCAGAACGGCTCTGACTGGGCATCCTTACAGCATCTGAATCTTTACCCCTTTCCTCGTCCCCTTCACCTCTGGGTCCAGGCTTCGTATTTGAACTTTCATTTTCAATTATGGAACATTCTATCGCAGGTTAACTGAAATTCCATCTTAGAAGTAGCTAAGATGGAAATTACCAGTGAAACTTTGCCTGGCTCCCTAAGGACCATGGCTTGTGGGTTAGTGCAAGGTTGACACATCACCATCAGCGGCAACCTGTGAGCGAGCCGTGTGGAGTGGGAGCTACAGCACCGGCAGCTCCACATTAGTGGAGAGTCCTCTGAGAGCGGGAGACTCTTGGGGAAGTATAGAGTCTCCCACTTCTCACGGTGACAAGTCAGGGGATCTGTGTTAGGCTCTTCCCAAGCCAGGTTGGCCATCCCGGTGGAGACTGAGGCGGAGGAAATGGGACATTGGTGGTGGGAACTGTATGCACTAGCGAAGGGATGGAGTTGAAGCTGTAAGGTTTTGAACACAGATACCTCAATTTAACAAGTTAGAGACAACATCGTATGACTGAAACCCAATC
Source organism: Cryptotis parvus (assembly GCA_021461705.1). Lineage (NCBI taxonomy): Eukaryota > Metazoa > Chordata > Mammalia > Eulipotyphla > Soricidae > Cryptotis > Cryptotis parvus. Next base: position 122,818 of record JAJIBD010003870.1, on the reverse strand, counting down.
ATGAACAACTTTGTAGCTGTGTATCTCGCTGTGATTCAATAAAAAAAGAAAGAAAATAATTGCATACAAATAAAAAGGAAAGAAATGGACTCTTGTCTACTCCCCACTGCTGTTAGCGCATCTGGGAGAGAATCAGAAAGTAGAATCAACTTCTAATGCCAGGGGAGGGTCTGCCACTGCCGCCAGGTGCGGCTGCCCGGGGGGGAGGGAGGGGGCTTCCCTCTACACCAGCGCTGTCTCCCTCTAGTGTCCCCTGCTGCCGGAAATGGACTCTGCAGCCGGTGGGTTTGCTAATTCTGGCAGAGCACCTTGGAGCTGAATACGAGGGGGTAGCTCAGAGCTGAGGGACAACTGGACCTTCCCTCTGCCATCACTTCCTTATGTGTGCAGTGATGAGATGGTGAGCGGGTGTGAATGGCAGCCACTTCGCCCCCTTCTTCCTGGCTTCTACAGCCCAGAGCTGTAGCCCGATGAACTTTGCCCTCACCCTCTGTCCTCTCCTGCTTGGCACGAAACATCTGGATGTCCTAGCTGACCTTTCCACCTTTCGCCGCCCTGGCCTCCTTGTGTAGTGTGAAGGATGTTGTGTGTGTGCATAGGGGACTGCTCAGTGTGTGTGTATGAGTGTGTGTGTGTAAGTGTGTGTGTGTGAAGGACGTCATGTATGTGTGTATGGGGGGCTGCTCTGTGTGTGAAGGACGTCGTATGTGTGTGTGTGCGTGTGTGTGTGTGCACGCGCATGTGGGGGACTGCTCAATGTGTGCTTGGATAAACGCTCAACTTTGATGTGTGTCCTTTATCACCAGAGTGCATCCAGCCCCTGTGAGGTGAGGGGCAGAGAGGAAACAGGCCTTATAGGCGGCTTAGTCTGGTTGTGGGTGAGCTTCCAGAAGCTTCCAGACTTAACAGGTGGGAGAAGCCCCGTAGGCGGGAGCATTTTTTACTTCTCAGGTTTGGGTAGTTTGATTTGGGGCTGGTCTCTTGGATGCTCTTTCAGCGTGTTTGGGAGGGACTTGCTTTCTTCCCAATCGCCAGGGGTCTGTCATGCGAGGAGGCACGTATTCTGCTGTTCCTGACATCAGGCACTGCAAACGTTTTGTTCTTCCTTTGTTTCATCTTCCTGTGGTGAATCAGTATAATGAGCCAACTGAGTCTAGTGTAGGCGACTAGCCTTTGGTTTGTTATTTATTTTGGGCTACACCTGGCCATGCTCAGAGCTTACTCCTGGCTCTGCTTTCAGGGAATCATACCTGGCAGGACTCGGAGGACGCTATCAGGTGCCAGGGATCAAATCCAGGTTGGTTGTGTGCCAGGCTAACACCTTCGCCACTGTACTATCTCTCCAAGTCTCTTAGTAGACTTTAAACAGTGGTTATCAGCCACCCACATAGGTACTTGTGAGAACATATGTACATATGTTGTACATATGTTCAACAAAGTACTTGAAGAAATGACTGCAGAGGAGTCTCCTGGGGAGCAGCCCTGCCCTGCTCCCAGGTATCGTTCCCAAAGGAGTGAGCAGAGAGGCCCGCAAGGGATCCTCAGCTTTCTCTCCAGGCCTGGCCAAACGCTGTACTGCCCCCCCCGCCCCAGGGAGGTCAGCCTCTCTCACGGCAGGGCCCTGGTTCCCCTGGTCTCCTAGAAGGCCCCAGGGGGTCGTTTAGTGAAGTTGCAGTTGATCTTCAAGGTTTGTCCAGAAGGAGCAAGTGGCCCAGAGGAAATGGTAGCGGGCCCCTGAGGCATCGGTCCACGTCACCAGGATGTGGGAGCACCGTCTTAAAGACTGAGGAGGACTCTGCCGCCGCCTTGGAGATTCCGGCTCTGCTGACGCCACTCTCCCCAGATGGTGCTTCTCCCACTGCAGGCGCCGGGCTGCCTCCCAGGGCGCCGCCCCTCACACTCACTTCTTAGTTTATTTAGTCTTCAAGAATCAAGCTGGAGGCTCATGATTCGACAGTGCACAACTGGATGGTTTTTACCTAAATTGTCTCTGTGAGTGTATGAGGCTTTAGACTCTTTCTCGGACCCCAGAAAAGTTTCGCCAAGACCACCTTCCCTACAAATCTCTCCATCCTCTCTCTCTGATGTAGATTTTACTTGTTTGGGTTTGAACTTCATGTAGATAAAGAACCTTTGGAGAGTAATTAAAGATTTGTCTGCATATTTTGTGGAGTTTTTTATAATGTGAATTTTTTTACTAATGGGAAAACTAGGAGTAAGTTTAGGATAAGTGTTGACTTGAGCACTTGAGTCCTACAATTGCTTTACATCATATAGCTTATTAGCGTCTGTCCTTCCATCCATCCTGTTCATCCATTCTTCCATCCATCCATCCATGCACCTACCCACCCACCCACTATCCATCCATCCACCCACCCACCCCCCCGTCCGTTCATCCATCCGTCCACCCACCCACCTATCCACCCACTGACCCATCCATCCACTCACCCACCCATCCACCCACTGACCCATCCATCTACCCACCCACCCATCCACCCACCCACCCATCCAACCACCCATCCACCTACCCATCCACCCACCCACCCACCCACCTACTCACCCAAACCCATGTTGAGAGATGACTGAAACGGTGATGGTTCCTATAAATCACCCTGCCCACAAAGATCTCCCAGTGCAGTGAGAAAGATGATACACCATATTAAGGAATAAAAACATTTGAATCATTATACACATGTGCTCTCTTATATTAACAAATATACTTTCATAATAGCAAAGTATGTGGTAAGATCTATTTGTTACTGAAAGTTGAAAAATATTACAAATATTGGAATAGAATTATTATTTTTTGGTTTGGGGACCTCACCCAGCCATGCTCAGGGCTTATGTCTGGTCCTGTGATCACTTCTGGCAGCACTTGGGGGACAAAATGTGGTATCAGGAATCAAACTTGGACTGACCGTGTGTGAAGCAAGTGTCTTACTCACTGTACTTTCTCTGTGGCTCTTAAAATGATGATTTTGCATTGCTTTGATCTTCTGATGATGGAAAAATGCTTGGTTAGAGTACTAGAATAGATGTAATTATCAAATTATTATATATTCCTTAAAATATTTTCTTTCAAATATTTCTTAAATGTATTTAAAAAGCAATGTGTGTGAGAGACAAAAAGATAGTTCGAAGGGCTGGAGATCATTTGCTGGGACCCCAGATTCAGTCCTGTCACTAATTCGTCCCATACCCCCCCACACCAGTACCACCAGCTGTGGCCCAAACGTCACCTCCATAAAAATATGTACCAAATTTGAATGCATTTTATCTGAATGTAAATTTAGAGTAATTAAAATGTTGAAAGTATCTTTTTTGTTTTTGTTTAGGGCCATACCCAGTGACTCTCAGGCTTTACTCCTGGTCTGTGCTCAGGGATCACTCCTGGTGGGCTCTGGGGATCCTATGTGGTACTAGGGATTGGACCCAGGTCAGCTGTGTGCCAGGCAAATGCCTTACTTGCTGTATTATCTCTCCAGCTATAATAAGATGTCAAAAATATCCGAAATGAAAGTGTTCAAAAAGATTTTTCAAATAAAATCTATTAAAATAAAAAAAGCAAAATATAGATGATAATTATTAGATTATAAGCTAAAATTTAGGCAGGTGTGAATTGTTTATTTTCCTGGAACATTTTGTTAAATCTAATTCAACGGTTTTACAAAATTAAACTATAAGTTTAGCTTTGGAGGCCATCTAGTTGCCCATGTGAGGATGCAAGACCACATATTTGCCTCTGATACTACTACACGTGTGAATGTGAGTTGCGTAAATTGTTTAATAGTGCAGACTGCTGCTCCCCCTTGCACCTGCCACTCTTGTTAATAGCTCACTAACTAAGTTAGACAGATGGAACCAAACACGGAAGATACAGAAACAAACAGGAAGGGGGTTTCACTCTTCTAGGAAAGAAGACTTCATCCTGTGGAAGTGTGCGGCATGGATGCAGGCCACGGAGGATTGCATGAGTCAATACCCGAGTGCTGCCCTGTGCTCCGAAGCCACGTCTGAGTCTGATGGATGCGGAAGTGACAAATTCCCCATTGTTTACAGTGCTTGGGTTCAGTAGCCTCTAGTCTTCAGGACTAGGTCAGGAGGTGTGGAGAAGCATTTCCCTGGGATTGGAGGATGAGTCGTACCAGTGGACACTTAAGGAGCCAGTGGTGCTGTGTGACCTCAGCATTCATTCTGATTGGGGATGTGTATGGATGCATTGGTAGGTGTGTGCATGTATGTGTGTTGGCATGTGTTCACTTTACAAGACACATGTGTGTGCCTCTATGAGTGTGTAGCTGTGCCTTGTGCATAGGTGCATGCTGTGTGTGCACGTGCATGATCCAGGGCTCAGAGTCCATTCTCATCATGGTGGAGACCCCAGGGGGAAGGGTAGAACAGGGCAGATGAACCTTGAGAACAATGCACAGACTTGCCCTACAGAAGACAGCCATAAGCCCGAATGTTAGACCTTTGGCCACCCAAGATGCAGGAGGCTGGTCTAGGCATTACCTTTTCCTACCATGCCTGTCTGTGACTCAATTTGTCCAAGTCATTTCCTGTTACTTATGCAAGGTGAGTGTTAGCTGAGCAGTGCTAAAATGTACCATCAGACTTATGGAATAGAGTTGAATACCCTGACACACACCCTCAAATATATAACTAATATATTATCAGTTAATCTTTGATAAAGGAGCAAAAAATATGAAGTAGAGTAAGGAAAGCCTTTCAACAAGCGGTGCTGGAAAACTGGGCGGCAGCTACACGTAAAAAATGAGCTTAGACCTCTGTCGAATGCCATGCACAAAAGTCAGATCAAAATGGATTAAAGATCTCAATATCAGACCTGAATCCCATAAAGTATGGAAACATAGGAAGAAATCTCTCACAACATGAAGTTAAACGCATCTTCAAAGGTGAAACACCACTAACAAAGCAACTGGAAGCAAAGATATAGATATTTGGGACTACATGAAACTAATAAGCTTCTACACCTCAAAATAAATGGTGACCAAGATACAAAGACAGTCCACAGAGTGGGAAAGAATATTCACCTAATATCCATCTGACATGGACAGACATGGGGCAGAGCTGCTACCGGCTCTCACTGTGCCCAGCGCTCATGAGGTGCCCAGGAGGGATGGCAGGTTCTAGCCCTGGCCCGCCACCCCAAGCAGAGCCTCACAACAAGCCAGACGACCCCCCACTCCATGATGACCTCCATTTTCCACATCCGGACTTCCCTCTCATCAGAACTCCACCCAGCAGACCAGCCTATCACAGCCCGGCTCGCGCGCCACAAGCAGCCCTGCGGTTCATCAATAAATGCTGGATTTTGAGATGACTACAAGAGTATGCTACCCACACGGCAGAGCCTGGCAAGCTACCTGTGTCGTATTTGATATGCCAAATACCAATAACAATTATATACCTCATTCCCATGACCTGATGGAATGGTTTGAGGCTCTTTATGTTCCTGGAGCAAGCAGGTGTCCTTGGGCTCTACTTGCATGAGACAGGTCATATGGAGATGTTACTGGTGCCTGCTCGAGCAAATCGATGATGAGCGGGAAGACTGTGATACTGTGATCCATCTGATAAGGGGTTAATATCCAGGATATATCAGGCACTGGTAGAACTTTACAGGAAGAAAATAGCCAACCCCATCAAAAAAATGGGGAAAAGAAATGAACAGAAACTTCGACAAGGAAGAAATTTGAATGGCCAAAAGGCATATGAAAAATGCTCATTTTCACTAATCATCAGGGGGATGCAAATCAGTACAGCAATGAGGTATCATCTCACACCACAGAGACTGGCACATATCCAACAGAGCAAGAACAACCAGTGCTGGCGTGGATGCGGGAGAAAGGGACCTTCATCCATTGTTGGTGGGAATGTTGACTGGTCCAGCCTTTTTGGAAAAATTGGACATTCCTCCAAAAACTAGAAATTGAGCTCCCATTTGACCCAGCAATACCAATTCTGGGAATATACCCTAGGAGGCCAAAAACACACAGCAGAAACATCATCTGTACTTCTATGTTCATAGCAGCACTATTTACAATAGCCAGAATCAGGAAACAACCAGAGTGCCCGAGAACAGATGACTGGATAAAGAAACTTTGGTACATCTAATGGAATACTATGCAGCTGTCAGTAAAAGCGAAGTTATGAAATTTGCTTATAAATGGATGCTCATGGAGAGGATCATGCTGAGTGAACTTAGCCAGAAGGAAAAGGAAAGATATAGAATGACTGCATTCATTTGTGGGATATAAAAATAAATAGTATACTAATATCCAAAGCCAGGCAAAACATGAATCAAGAGGACTTCTCAGTGAGTGGAATCTACCTCAAGAGTGTGGGAGTCAGAGGTTAGGTAAGACAGAGAAGGGACCAGGGTGCTAATAAGTGTTGGAAATGGTAATACCAGTCTAGAAATGAACATTGAATGTAGGCAAGGGATATACACGATAACCCATAAATGTATGGATTGCAAGCCACAATGTGTCAGTGATAGACAGAGAGAGAGAGAGAGAGAGAGAGAGAGAGAGAGAGAGAGAGAGAAGAGGCAAAGTGCCTGCCATAGAGGCAGACTTGGGGAAGAGGAGGGGAATCAGGGGACATTGGTGGTGGGAAATGTGCACTGGTGGAGGGTTGGGTGCTGGAACACTGTATGACTAAAACCTAATCAGGAATAGTTTTGTAGTTGTATATCTCACTGTGTATGTATAATTAAATAAAAAAAAAGAAGAGAAAAATTCTTACAAACAAGGCAGCTAGTAGACTTGAAGTTATCTGGAAATTAAAAAATAAAATAAAATACGGGGCTGGAGCGATGCCCAGCGGGTAGGGCGTTTTTGCCTTGCACGCGGATGGCCTGTGCCAGCCCGGTTCGATCCCCGGCATCCCATATGGTCCCCCGAGCACCGCCAGGAGTGGTTCCTGAGTGCAGAGCCAGGAGTAACCCCTGAGCATCACCGGGTGTGACCCAAAAAGCCAAAAAAAAAAAAAAAATAAATAAATAAATAAATAAATAAATAAAATAAAATAAAATAAAATGTACCATCAGGATAGGGACTTCCCTCTCTTTCCAGAGGAAGAATGGTGGGAAGTACCTTTGTTGAGGAGTCCCGTTTCCTGGACACCTGCCCAGCCAGCCCAATATGACCAGCTTGAGGAAGGCGAGATCCAGCAGTATAGGCTTTAGAAACGATGAAGCCCTGAGCCATGGTTTGTTTCTCCGGGAATCATGATATTTACACAGCATCTGAACAGCCTCATCGTCACTTGAGGGTTTTCATTAAACTGGACCTAGAGTTGCAGTGACGACTCTCTGCTCTGCCTTTCCCCAACACAGTGAACCCATCCCCGCTCAGGGAAACAGCCTTAGAGGCTTTAGTGTTTAGCCTTTTCATCCTTGGACCAAAGCTGGAAACACGAGCCTGAAGGCAGTTTCTCTCCCTTTGCCCCTCTGCGGTGTTGGGAAGGGAGAAGCCTCAGGCTACTCTCCGGGGGGGTGTAGTGTCCTGGGGGCTCTGGACGGGAATACAGAGTTGCCAGCCATGGAAAGAACCAGGGTCCTGCCTCTCCCAGGCAAACTCAGGCGAGCAGCTCCTTTATTTGGGTTGGCCATGCTCATGTGCCTCGCTTTGGCCAAGGGCTGATCACTTGCTGAATATTTATTTGTCCCAACGATTATTTAGTTATCCTCAGGAATCCAGGCTCTCTGGCCAAGTCTTCTCCTTTGGCCTGGGCTCCCAGTGGGAATGAGACTGCCCCCTTCTCCTTTCAGAAAGGGCAGTCTTATAATAGAAAAGGGTGCCCAAGAGGCCACAGGACTTGCAAAAAGATAGCAGCAGAGCTCAGAGGAGAACTTCGATCTTCTGATTTCAGATCCAGAATTATTTCTGTAATCCTTCACCCTTCAGGGTGCGTATTACTCCCTAGGAGTTAGGTAGAGGTTTTGGTCCCACTGTAGAAAGCTGAGCGTGGAATGTTCAGGCAGCCCACACCCGAGAGAGGTACCTGCAAATGCTCCAGCACTCTGCGGTCTTCATTCTCCTGGTGCCTGTATTCACCTGGGGAGGAAGTGAGCTTCCAGTGGGGAACAGGAAGGGTCTGGTACACCCTGACTCAGTGGAAAGGTTATAGGACAGTGTATTAAAATCACTCACAGCAGGAGGGAATGTGTCATGGCACGGGAATTCCTCCCCTCCACTACCAATCTAACTCCCTTTCTGCTTTCCCATCCATTTTGGGGTAGATTGTCTGTGATTTTGGTAACTGTCAATCAGCGTATTATATCGAATTATTATTATTGTTGTTATTATTATTATTAATTCAGAATGATCCTGAATGAATTAGTCTTTCAGAATGATACAGAATGATTCATTCAGAATAATATTATTCGTTCAAGACCTTGAGCGAAGCGGTTTGAGGCTCTTTGTACTCCTGAAGCAAGCAGATGCCATTGGGCTACACTGGCACGTGATAGGATCCAATGGAAATGTTACTGGTGCCTGCTCGAGCAAATCAATGAATAACAGGATGTCAAGTGATCATTATTATTATTATTATTATTGTCGGGGTGCTCCGCCGGGGTCCCCGACAGTGCCAGGAAGCGAGTTCCCTTCTACCTCTGAAGCCGGCGAGGAATGGATGAACACTCAGGAATCCGATGCGGTTTTAAAAGGCTTTACTTATCACAGGTTCAGGCATACAAATCAGCAAAAGGAAAAACCCGATGCTTAGGATTCCAGGCTAGAACCCCAGCCACGTGTAGGCCAAGATGGCGACCACCACGTGTAAAAACTTCCAAGGGGAATAAACGCTCACAAGGCGAGATCCCACAAGAAGAAGAAGGCCAAAAGACAAAAGCCAAAAGCACGTGGGAGCCAAAAGCTGAAGGCTGAGGAGCCAAAAGGTAAAAGGTGAAGGGGGCTTCAAGTCAGCCCCTTATATACACCAAAGTAACCCAATCAGGAGGTTGTCATGCCAACAAAGAGCCCTAAACAGAGTGTAGTGCCACACCCTATTGTAGGTATAAACAAAGGTTACACCAAGGACTAATCCCGAGATTATCTCTTATGTAAAACACTGGAGAGAGGGGGGCTGATATAAAGTAATACATCTTAACTTCATGAGCTTCATGTAATCTAGATGGTACCCACAAGGTCCTTATTATTATCTGCACCAGTGTGATTCTGAGTATCTTGTTCTCATGCACTGAAAGGGTCATACTCGCCTGCTTAGAGCAAACTAGTATGATCCTTCCTATAGTCTTCCTTTAGTCTCAGCGTAGCCAGGGTGGTAGTCTCCTGGTAAATTCTAACTGTCCCACGTTGGGTGCAGTGGGTATAAAGAGGAGCTGTGCCCAATCTAGAAAACATAGAAGTCTTAGTAGATGTATAAGTCAGAAGTTATTCAATCAAGGTGACTTCTGTAAGTGCCACACCCTCTAGAAGTGTTTACATAGAAGAGAGGTCTCATTAGAATGAACCTTGACTTAATTAAGATTAAGCTGGGAGTGAGCAAAACAACAAAACTCCCAGATTAGCTAAACATGTCCTCCAACAATTATTATTATTATTATTATTATTTATTTAACATCCTTCGACCCGAGTAGCCATTTTGTTGATTTGCTAGAAAACAGGACTGAGAGAGGAAAATAGAGATGGATAGCTTGAGGCCTTTGCTACCCTCCTGGGCCCCATGTTCAGTGTTTCCCACACATTCACTCATCCCATCAGCCACCTGAAGGTCGTGTGGTCCCATCTCCCAGATGAGGAAACTGAGGCTTGGCAAGTGCCTTGTCCCCGACTTCCTGCAGCAGACAGTAAAGCTGAGATGCCAAACCTCTGAGCCCAGAGAGCGTATCTTCCTCAGGACTTGCAGACAGGGATCCTCAGGGCTCTGAACAGGGAGCAGTGGACACAGGGCCATGACATGGGCACCGAGGCCCTAACGTAGTGATGCGGAGACGTGCTGACACAGGGAGCCTCAGCAGGGAGCATCTCAGTCAGCAAAAAGCCTGAAGCGCAGGGGAGGGAAGTGTGGCTTCATCTACAGGGGAGAGATGTCGGGATAGGTTTGGGGGTCAGGGTGAAGGCACTGAGTCCGGGGACCTGGCCTGCCGTGACCATCTACTTAGATGGGCTCCGCCAAAAGGCACTTCGGCTGGATTTGGAGTTTCACTTGGTTTCTCTCCTGAGCTATTCCTTGGCTTTCAGAGGGCCCTACCTGGAATGAAGGACAAGAAGTTCAAGAAAGAAACTCCCAATAATCCAGGGAAAGGGACCACCGGAGCCTCAGAGCCTGCAGCAGCCAACTCCCCAGTGCCCTCAGGAGTGGGTTATGTCCGAGTTTCCCTTCTGCTTTCCTTGGCGTTCCTCCAGCCCCTGTTCTAAGCGTCCTTGGATGGTGTGCCATTCAAGGGCTCTTGGCATCACGCCATGTGCCACTCATCCATGCCAGCGCTACTGCTGCTATTTGCAGCTCTGAACCCCTGCTCTGTGCTGGGCACTGGATTCACTGCCACACCCTCCACCCCCTTTGGGGAGAAGGTGACTGTCCATAGCACTGGCAGCCCTGATAACGTGCAGGGACCTGCACCGGGTTGTTAGACAGGATAGGAGGAGGGTGACAAGAGACCACATGGAAAATAGGTCAAAGGGTGGAAAGAGGGGCTGGAGTGATAGCACAGCGGGTAGGGCGTTGGCCTTGCATGAGGCTGACCCAGGTTTGATCCCCAGCATCCCCTATGGTCCTCTGAGCACTGCCAGGAATAATTCCTGAGTGCAGAGCCAGGAGTAACCCCTGAGCATCTCTGGGTGTGACCTCCCTTCAAAATAAAAGGCCAATTTTTTAATAATTGGGGGGGAGGATGGAAGAATGGAAGGAAGGGGCAGTGTTTAGATTTCAGTGTACCTGTTTTGTATATCTTTTATGAAATGTTTCCCCAATTATTTAATCCTTTCAGTGAGCAGCCTGGGGTGCGAGGGCCTTGCTTTTCCTGAAGGCTGGGCTCCCACAGAAGCCTTACAAGGAGAACCGAGTTTTGCCCTAATCGGTAGCTGATGCTGACAGTTCAGTGTCTGCTGCTGTGGTATGACACAGGGAGGGCGCCCGTCCAAGCCCAGCTCCCGAGGAAGCAGGCTTGCGCCAGCATCCAGGCTGGAGGCCTTCGTGATAGCAGGCACGGGGGAGAATTGATCAAGGACTTGGAGTTTCCGGTGTGCGGCGCTGGGGGCTGGTTCCAGCCAGAGCCTCTTCCCTTGGGGACTGTGAAGCTAAGATGTTCCTTTGGGATTGCTCTAAGCCAGAGGCCTTTGCTCCCTCCTGGAAGCCCAACGTGGCGTGTGGCTGCCTTGCAAAGTAACTTGACTCAGCCACAGTGGTTTTCGGTGGGGGCAGCATCCCCACAGTGGGGGCATATATCTTTCCTCCCCAAGGGGAGCCTGGGGACAGTTCCACAGCTCAGATAAGCGGAAGAGGGGAGGCCCTAGTCCCCGCCCTCGTGGAGACCACTGGATCCCTCACTCACGGCCTTGACAGAATCAAAAGAGCCTGCGGCATTTGTCTTAAAAAAGAAATTCATAATTTACCATTCTGTGACGGACTGAGCGACAGCCACCACCAACTGCTGGGTTTCTGTGTGTGCTTCAGATAGGAGAAGCCGGTCCGTGGCAGTGGGGAGGAATGTGTGACGGGTGCCACAGATCAGTAGCGCAACTGCACGTACTGTCCTCGAAAGACTTTCCCCCGGGGACAGAGCCCTTGGAGTGAGATAAATCTCTCCTCTGTACACAGCTCTGACTTAATTTCTGGTGGCAGCTAAGCAAAAATAATTCCTAGTGGCCTCCTGGTGGGGAGTGGAAATTGCTCTCTGGGCTTCATAGAGAGCCCATAGAGAGCAGGGAGGCACGGAGAAGGGGGCATTTATTCTGTTTGTTTTCCAGGGGAGTCCCCACAGAGTGAAGTGAATTTCATGCTGCTTTGGCCGTAGAGGGGTTCACCGACACTCAGACCTTTCCCACCCAGTTCTGAGCTCAGGCAGCAGGCCCTGTGGAGCTGGTGGAAAAGCGGGTCACAAAAGAATGAGACATTGTGTAGCAGTGTCGCTTTTTCTACAACCCCTTCAGATTCTTCCCAGTGTACTTGACCTCAAACATGTCCACTGGTGTGTAGACGGTGGCACAACATCCAGCCAGTAACTAGGGATTATCCTGTCGCCCTTATTGACCTCATTCCTACAGTGAATCCATCGGCCAGTCTCGTTCGTCTCATGTCCAGAATGTATCTCTTATATCTCGTGGTGATGAGTTCATTTCACTGAATTGTTATTTTATTTATTTATTTATTTATTTTGGGTTTTTTTTTTACCATATCTAACGCGCTCTGGGTTTACTCCTGGCTTTGTGTTCAGGAATCATTCCTGGTGGTGCTTGGGGGGACCATATGTGGTGCCAGGGAGGGATTGAACCAGGAGATCAACTGCATGCAACACAAGAGTCCTACCTGCTATACTGTTCTCTCTCTCTCTCTCTCTCTCTCTCTCTCTCTCTCTTTCTCATAATTTATCATTTTAGTCTCTTCTGGCTTATAGAGTTTCATTTGCTAGATCTGCTGTGAGTTTTATGGGCTCTCCTTTGTATGTAATTCCTTTTTAAAAAATCTTGCAGCTTTCAATATTCTGCCTTTGTCTTTTGTCATTCTGAATACGTGTGCCTTGGAGTTTTCTATTTGAATTTGTTTTTTCTGGGATCCTTTGGGTCTCTTGGATGTGGGTGCCTGTATTCCTTAAAAAAAAGTTTTTTTTTTAATTGAATCACCATGAGACACACAGCCACATAGTTGTTCATAATTTGGTTCATTCATACGATATCCCAACACCCGAACTCTGGGAAATTATTATGTATAAACCTTTACATTTTTGTTCTTCATTAAGTTTGCCCTTCTGTTGATTGGGTGGTTCTTACATTCTTCCTTTTGAAGCCATCCCATAGTTGGTCTGTTGTACTGTTCAGTTCTTTTCATACATTTTCCGTCTTCTGTTGATTTCTAGGGATTCCCTGCACCTCCTTGGAGCTCCTCAATCTTTTCCCCAGCAGCTGTTATCTTCTGTTTGGACCTTCTCTTTGAGTATATCTCTTTGAGTGATATTTTTTGTATATCACTTGTATCACTTGTATCACTTGTCTTCCCATTGTTCATCCATTTGCTCGAGTGGGCACCAGTAACATCTCCATACGTCCTGTTGCAAGCAAGTGTAGCTCAAGGGCATCTGCTCACTCCAGTAACGTGAAGAACCTCAAACCATTCCTTCAGGTCATGGGAATGAGGTCTATAATTGTTACTGGTTTTTGGCATATTAAATACAACCTGAGTAGCTTGCCAGGCTTTTATATATATGCATATATATTAAAATATATTATATCACTTCCTATTCTCTCCATTTCTGTCACTTTTGATTGTAGTTTTCTCATTTTGGCACTCATATTTTCTTGTGCTTTGCTGACTGTCTGTGCCATTGTTTCTTTGAGCACGTTAAACACACTATGGTGTCACTAAAATCATTCTCTGCAGATTTGCAGAGGTGGTTGGTGCTGGTTGAACCTTCCATCTGACTGATTTCACTCATTGGACTTGATGGGTTTCTGTGTATCTTCCCACTGGGTGTGCTGTGCTTCTGTGTTGAGGGTGAATCTTTGTACATCGTCCTGCTGGAGGTCTCTGAGGGATTCGACTGGAGCTTATCTTCTCCTTCCCTGCCTGTTTTCTCCAGTGGCAGGAAGTATAATTGGGAGCATTTGAGATTTGATGAATAGAGCAAGCAGAGGTTCAGGAGATGTGGAGTGGGCCTGCTCACGTGGTGGGAGTCAGGTGTGAGAGATGCCAGGACTGATCTGGAAGGAAGGGGAATCTGTCTCTGGTTCCAGGAAGCCCCAGAGATGTCAGTTGGGAGATTAATCTCACCTGGGAGGGTGGGATTAAGCATACATTTTGGAGATGTGGAGCTGGACTTGCGATAGAGCGGAAGACCTGCCCCAGGACCTTGGCATTCACTGTCTTCACTGCCTCTTCCTCCAGCTTTTAATGTCGGTGACTCTTTAAAAAATTATCTTTCAGGTTTCAGCTCAGATATCTTTCCAGAGAGTTCTTCTGATCAAATAATGCTTTCCTCTCAGAACTGCTGTTTCTTTTTATCTCTACTTACTACCTTTGTGGCCCTTAACCCTGTCTGTTTCCTTGTGTATTATCTGTCTTCTCTCTCCAAAGCAGGAACCTGTGTAGCTTGAGCTGTCTTCCGGGCTAACACACTGATAGAACCACAGCAGGCATGTAATCAGCATGTTGTGAAGAAATTAACAAATATATGATGTTCATATTGTTCATGATGTTCTTATAGATGTTCAAATTTTTAGGGCCTGTGGTAGCATTGGAAGAAGAATACAGATACTATGTTTTTCGAATCATCTTCCTAGAGATTTGTAACACCAAGTTATCATTAGCAAATATTTCACTTACGGTTTAGAAGAGCACACTGTTTTTGGGTGGTGCCCAGGACCTCTCACAGGCAAAGAAAATGCTCTACTGCTGAGTCACATCCCCTGGCTCCAAGAGCACTGAGTCACATTCCTGGATCTGGCTCTGTTTAAAATAAATTGGCACAGGAGGACGTTGCAGTGCTCTCTGAGGGGGCAGAGAGCTAGCTCTAGAGCTCGCGAATGGTGTCGCAGACACAGCGGTTACTAGAGTTTGAAGCTGACTCACTTAAAAACCAATCTATAAGGGCCAGAGAGATTGGGCAGAAGATAATGCACCTGCTTTGCATGCAGTTGACCCGATTCAGACCCCTCCACTATGCATGATCCCCAAGTACTGCCAGGAATATTCTCTGAGTACACAGACAGGAGTAAGCCCTGAGCACTCCTAGGTGTGACCCAAAAAGTCAAACCAACCAACATACCAAAACCCCCACTCTACACTGATCTTAGTTTTCTTTTTAGAAAATCATTGTCACTGTCTTCCTGTTCATCATCGATTTGCTTCGAGTGGGCACCAGTAACATCTCCATATGACCTGTCTCATGCTAGTAGAGCCCAAGGGCATCTGCTTAACATAAAGAGCCTCAAACCATTCCTTCAGGTCATGGGAATGAGGTCTGTAATTGTTACTGGTATTTGGCATATCAAATATGACACGGGTAGCTTGCCAGGCTCTGCCGTGCGGGTGGCATACTCTTGTAGTCACCTCTAAATCCACCGTTTATTGATGAACCGTGTGGCGCAAGAGGCTGCGCAAGTCGGACTGTGATAGGCTCGTCTGCTGGGTGGAGTTCTGATGAGAGGGAAGTCCAGATGTGGAAAATGGCGGCCCTCATGGAGTGGGGGTCGTCTGGCTTGTTGTAAGGCTCTGCTGGGGTGGCGAACCAGGGCTAGAACCCGCCATCTCTCCCGGGCGCCTTGTGAGTGGCTGGGCACAGGGAAAGCTGGTAGCAGCTCTGCCCCATGTCTGTGAGATGTAATAGCAGAGATTTGAAAGCTGTTAGCAAAATGTTAGCAAGCACTCTCTGTGGTCTTAGGGTTAGTTTTGTTTTGTTTTCCTTTTCTTTAATACATGGTTTTATGGGTAAATGCATAATGCAAATTCAGAAAGCAAGTGTTTTTATTGTTCTTTTCAATAGTGAGTCCATTTATGGAATAAAGGATGAGTATGTTATTCGTCTGTTGCCTAAATCTAGCTTTTCATATGTTGGTTTGCTTACTTTTTTATAAATAAGCTCTACTTATTTATAAATAAGGGAGCTTTTCTGGAGGTAGTGTGGCTGTCTCAGGAAATAGAGATAATGATTCTGTTTTAAGGCGTATCTCTTCTAAGACACAGAGATGTCCTTCCTGGCACATTCTTCCCTCCACCCACACCCCCTTCACCCACTTGCCCTCCTGGGAAGTCCTGGCTGCATCCGGGTCTTCAGAAAAGCTGATATATTTGGAAAATGACACTAGAGCGCCATGTGATGCTCCGGTGTTGAATCAGCGGAATTTCGCTGAGAGCTGTCAGCTTCCGAGGCCTGTGGCTCTGAACTGTATTCAGACCCCCCCGCTGGGGCACAGAGAAGATGAAATCTGTCCAGAAATCAAACTCACATCCTGCCTGGCTCATCCTGGCCCCAGCAGGCAGCAGGAGACGTTGAGGCTAGAACCACTCTGGAGACTTGGCCAGCTTTGTACTTCTCAGCTGACTCGGGCCACAGGGGAAGGTACTAGAGAGGGGACATGTCAGCAGGAAGCAGGAGTGGCCCCAGAAAGTGCCCAGTCAGCTGGAGGGCATGTTAGGAAGCCCTGGATCGAAGAGGAAGTCAAGGTGCTAGGCATGAAATGGGACCTGATTTCTCTTCTTTCCCTCACTCTCTCCTCCAATCCTTCCTGGAGATAGGCCGCCCTGCCCCTCGCAGGCCCATAGGAGCCAGGCGCCAGCCTTTCCGTGTGTGGGTGCACAGTTCCCCATGCACGAGGCTATGAAGCAGACCGCGGGGAGCTCCCAGGTGAACTGAAAGGGAGGTACACTCTTGTGGGCGAGACAGAGTAGCCAGCAGGAACGCCAGGGGTGGACCCGGGCAGGACATGCCCACATCAGAAACCAGGCTGGAGCTGGAGTGGGTGAGGTCTGAGGTTTATGCCATCTTGAAGGTGCTGTTAAAAATGAGAGATTCAGGGAGCTGGAGAGAGTACAGCTGGTAAGTCACTTGCCTTGCATGGACCTGATCAGGGTTTCACCCCCTGGTACCCCATATGGTCCCCTGAACCCACCAGGCATGATCCCTGAGCATAGTAGTGTTTTGCCCCCACTGTAAAAAGAAACTGACAACAAAAGAAATAACAGCACACTAGGGCAGTACCAGCCCATTAGGCTTAGCCTTTCCTGGACTCTGGTTTCATTTATGTATTTATTTATTTTTCTATCTATCTATTTATCTATCTATCTATCTATCTATCTATCTATTATCTATCTATTCTATCTTATCTTATCTTTATATCTATCTTCTATCTATCTATCTATCTATCTATCTATCTATCTATCTATCTATTCATATTCATTCATTCATTCCTTTATTTTTTTGTTTGGTTGGTTTTAGGCACACCCAAGTGGTGCTCAGAACTTACCCCTGACTGTGTGCTCAGGGATCACTTCTGGCAAGGCTTGAGGGAGAACATATGGGATGCCTGGGATCTAGCCCGAGTCAGCCAATGTCAAGGCGAGCACCCTACCTGCTGCATGGTCTCTCTGGCCCCATCTTTCCTGGACTCGGGGTGCTGCTTTCACTAGGGGGAAGTGGGGTGTCCTACCCTTAGACTTCATTAGTTTCCAGGTGTGCTAGTGGTCTCCAGGAGACCAAACAGGTTATGTATACAATAGGACCTCAGTCTGTCACCTCCCATCTGTGACCTGTCATCTGTCCATCTGCCCCTGCATCTGTCATCTCAATCTGTTCTCTCGCCTCATCTGCCATGTGATCCATCTAGCATCATATGGTATCATCTGTGAACTATTGTTTATCAATTACCATCTGTGACCTGTCTCTGTCACCCGTCTGGACTCTCTTCCAGTTTGCTGTGGGGTATTGGTTCATGTACTTCCTTAAAGAAATAAAATTTGTCTGTCTGGAGGGTGAGCAGGCCAGAGACCTGGCAAGAACAGAAACTGTGCTTGAAGGGCAGCCCCTATCCCTGCCCTTTGGGGCAGGAGGTCTCTCTCTCTCTCTCTCTCTCTCTCTCTCTCTCTCTCTCTCCTCCACACACACACACACACACACACACACACACACCACACACTACAGAGGGCACCTGGCTTCACTCACATGGTTTAAAAGGTAAATCTCATCTGAAAACACCTTGTCAGATATGCCTACAATAATGTCTAACCAAATATCTGGGTGTCCCGGCTTTGACTGGTTGGCATGTAAAGTTAATTATGACACCACCCATAACTCTGCCTTGAAAGTGAGGTGAGCGGCAGGGAGGAGCGCTGGGCCTGTGGCCAGGCGGCCTCTGGGAGTGGGCCCCTTGGAAATTGTCTTTTTTTATGTGTTTTGCGCTGCTGGGGTTGAAGACCTCACAGTGTCCCGCTGCTGATCCCCTCCCTGGCCAGAGGGGCAGCTGAACCAAGGCCTGGACCTCATGGTGTCCTCTGTCCTTGCCGAGTAGGCTCCATGCTCCACAGCCATCTGTTACACGAACTCGCTAGATTCTGGGTCGCCTAAAGGACTGGCGGCCGTCTGGTCACTGGGACTGTCGCTGTGGCCCACTTACTGCCATGCCGTCCCCCTCGGCCAGGTTTCCCCCTTTCTCTGGTCTCTTTCTCCTCCCGTTCCTTGACCCTGTTCTCTGCTCCCCCCCTTGTCTGTGGCCTCCTCCTTCAGGTTAATGCCCAGATCAAGCCAACCTGGTCTGGCTTCCCTTACCAGAGCTCTCAGAGGCTCCCCAAGGAGCTTCACCCCACCCCTCCCCCACCCCCGCCCCTGTCTCCAAATGGTTCACAGCCTCTGCCCATGGTGTCCCTCAGGGGCCTGGTTTTCCATGGCATTTGCTGGAAGCCTTTGTCCTGCCTTTCCCGACCCTGTGCCAAGTGAGCACACTGGCACCCTTTGCTGGCGTGAGCCAGTGTGCAGTGCTGGTCTTCCGTCATGTAGGTCTCACTTATCCAGAGACAACCTGCACAAGGAGACGACTGCTACACTCCCTGAACTCCGACATCTGCAATAAAAATGGGTGTTTCCATCAGCGCCATGACTGGGAGCAGGGGACCTGACCATCCCAGCCTGTCCCCTTTGTATTCTCCGGCTTATCCCTCATGGTACTCCCCTTCTCAGCCAACTGACCTATAGTCTCAGCTCCTGCTGTGTTTCTTCAGCTGTGACCTCGGGAAGGTGGGGGGCAAAAATAGGAGCCTGAGAAAAATAATCCCAGGAGGATACAGTCAGGTCACAGGCCTGCCCTTCCAGAACCTTCCATCTTGCCCTCCATCTTCAGCTTCAGAGTGGCCAGGCTTCAGGAAGAAGGAGAAACTTCTGCTGTCCAGGCCCAGCTTGGAGAACCTCCCCGGCTTGGAAACGGTCACACTTTGCCCATGTCAACCACCCCATGTTCTGTTACTTGCGTTTGTTTGTAGAGCGTCGAGGGCAGCACCTCCTCGCAGAGAGAAAGGAGGAAGACTAGAGAGTGTGGAGGACGTGAGTGGAGGACCGAGCCGGACCTTTGTCCAGTCCTGGCCACTCAGGAACGATGCCCAGGGCAGGGGCCGCCATGAGTTTGGGTGGATTCATCCAGGGTCCCAACAGAGACCCTGCTGCACTGGGGCGCTGTCGCTTCCTGTCTTGGAGGCCTAATGCAGAAGCCTCATGGGGTAAGAGTGGGGACAGCAGTCTTCTCCCCGGGAGTCGGACTCTGGGTGTGAGCTCCCCAAGGGCTGGTGTCAGCATGGACAGAGGAAGGACAATCGGCCACTGTCTCAGAGTGTTGTCCAGGGAATGTTTCCACCAGGCGTCTCCTATCTGCTTCCTACACTGGTTCTGAAGCTCCCTCTGAGGTCAGGTCCCTGGCCAATGGGGGCCAGAATAATGGGGTGCTGGTTCTTGTTGTGGCTCTCCCCAGATGCCAGGTTGCAGCTACCCCAGCTCATTGGCAAGGAAAAGAGAAGCCAACATAGTAAAAAAAAAATCTGAAAATTCATAAGAGTCTTGAGGCCACTGCCTAAATGTGTGCGGATCGTGATATCCCTGGAAGTGTGACGGATTCTCTCGGGCTGCTCGTTTTCAAACCCAGCCCCTGATCACTTTAGGAGGCTGAGGGCTGGCAGGCCATGGGGAAAAGAAATTCTTTCCATTGCATTGTGCTCCCACCTTCCAGGGGTCCAGGTCCCCCGCTGCCCTGGCTTATGATAGCAATGCCCTGCGGCCCCGTTGGAATCTGAAACGGACCTCCCGAAGGCCGGAGTGCAGGTGGGAGCTTTTCCCGGAGCAGCTCCCATTTCTAAATGAAACCTAAAAGGGCTCCTAACGCGGCTCTGCGGTGCCGGGGCTTATTGAATCTCACTAGCACCAACATATTTTTATGTCAGTGTCGTTGTTTGGGAGAAAGCCAGGGCCTGGAGTGAATCGAGAGGAAACAGTTCTAGGAGCCTGTTCCTGCCAGTGTCAGGTCAGAGTCTCCTGACTTCCTGCCCCAGGCCCGTCTCTCCCCGCTCCTGCATTAGAGCCCTCACTGCGACGCTGCGTGATTCTCTCTCACGCTTCCCACCACTGGCCGCCGGCTGCCGTGCTGTGTGGCCGTGGTAGTCAAGCGAGACGGTCTACCCTTTGTCGGACTCCTCACCTGAGACGCAGGGCTCAGCTATTCTTTTTATTTTTATTTTATTTATTTTTTTAATGTTTATTGAATCACCGTGAGATAGACCATCACAGAAATGTTTCTGATTGGGTCTCAGCCATACAGTGTTCCAACACCATCCCTCCAGGAGTGCACATTTCCCTACACCAGTGTCCCCAGTTTCCTTCTCAACACACCACCTCTCCCCTACAACATGCTTTTGTGGCAAGCACTTTCTCTCTCTCTCTCTCTCTCTCTCTCTCTCTCTCTCTCTCTCTCTTTTGTGCATTGGGTTTGCACTATAGACACTGAAGGGTTGCCTTGTATATCCCTTTATCTACTTTCAATACTCAGTTCTAGTCTAGCATTACCATTTCCAACTATTATTTGGAAGAACCACAATATATTATTGTTAAATCGGTCCCTTCTCTATCTTACGTACTGGCACAGTTATTCTTGATTTTAATTTCCGTTTATAACCATATTGCAATGGGGAGGACAAGAGTACCCAGTTTTCTTCTCTTTTGGAAACGCAATTGAAAAAACTCTTTCAGGACTCAGGTTTGCTCTAGATCTGGTGCGGCAGGTGGAAGTGGTTGTGTTTCATTGTTTGGTTTTGTCCTTTCGGCCTGTGGGAACATTTTAAAGACAGGTGCTCATCAGAGTTAATCATTCGAGAGAGAGTGTCACGCAGCGTCTGAAAATCCCAGCGCAGAAATCAGCGTCAACCTCGAGAGAGTTACGTCAAGAGCTGGAAGTGTGTGGTTAATTCCCCCCCCCCCCCCGGGCACGAGGGCTCCTGGGAGATTGGGGTTTGCATGTTTTACAGCCAGACTGAGCAAATGACAGTGTGATTAAGTTACATGCTTTTGTGGGCTCTGTTACCGGAATAGACATACAAGTGTTCATTTGGGATGGGAAGGTTTCAGCAAAGCAGATGTTTCTTGCTCAGACCTGCCTGGTCTTTGGTTTGGCCAACAGTGCAGCCCCTGGGAGAGGCAGTTGGGATTATGGAATTTGTAGGGCTCGGTGCAAGGAGAAAAGTAGCAGAGCAGTGAAGGAGACGGCATAGCAGAGTGTGAGGCCAAGCAGAAGTGCCTCTGACAGTAAGCGGTGTGGACCAGGGGTCAGGTCCCTTGAGGTTGGCGCTGCTTGAAGCCTCTAGGGGAGGGAGTATGGGACCTGGGGTCTGCAGGTTCTGTGTGCACCCAATTATACAAGCTCAGACATGAGGACCCTGTAGCCTCTATTTCTGGAGTCACTCAGATGCCTCAACTCTGTTTCAAGCTACAGGAGTTCAACAAACAAGCGAAAGTTGCTGAGAAAAGCCAGAGAGATAGTACAGAGGGTAAAACACTTGCCCTGGACACAGCCCATCAGGGTTCCGTTGCTGGCACTGCATACGGTGCCCTTAACCCCCAGTGCTGTCATAAGTGATCCCTGAGTCCAGAGCCAGGAGGAAGCCCTGAGCACTGCCAGGTGTGGCCCAGAACAAAACAAGCAAACAGAAACAAATGCCAAGATATTAGCAGAGGTGTCTATATCAGCCTGGTAGCTCAGCGAGTTTATTAGTAATTAATCTCAATTCCTCATCCAAAGTTTATCCTCACTGGCTAGCGTCCACTGTCTTGTTTTTCTCTGTACCCAGATGATTAGGTCGTCCAGTATTTGTCCTTCTTCTGACTTATTTTTACTTAACACAATGTCTTCTAGTTCCGTCCAGCTTGTAGCAAATTGCAGGATCCTGTCTTTTCTCCCAGCTGCATAATAATCTTCCATTGCGTATGGATGCTACAACTTCTTCATCCATTTATTTCTCACGGGACGCTTGTGTTGTTTCCATATCCCGTTCATAGCACTTAGCTCTGCTGTAAATATCATTGCACTTAGCAGTGCTATACGTGGGTGTGCATGTAGCTTTTTAAATGAACGTGTTGGGACCACTGGGTAACATAGAAACATTATTCTTGCCTCTTGGGGTCTGTACTTTTTCATAGTGGCCAAATCGGACAACATCCCCACCAACAGTGGGTGAGGGGTCCTTTCTCAGCACCTCCCTGCCGGCAGGGGGTGGGGGTTCCTCTCTTTTTAGCTACCTGCCATTCTCACTGGTGTGAGGTGGTATCTCACTGTCATTTTGGATTGTGTTTTCGTGACACTAAGTGACAACAACACTTATTCTTGGCTTGTTCCTGGGCTGTCGGTGTCTGGACCTCACCTCACCACAGTCCGCCTCATCTCTGGTCACGCAGCTCCGTGTCCAGGTGCAGCTGCTGTGTCCTCCCAGGTCCCTCGCTCTTAGGTCAGGCTGCGCCTATCTGCGACCCCATGGTGGTTCCCCACACCCCAGTTCCATTCAACTGTTCCTCATGGCCCATCTGCTTTGCTCTTATTTCAGCATCCTCCTAAATGTCTATTAATACCCGTGATAATCAATTGCTTTTCTTCTCTTGTTGGCTTTTTGGGTCATGCCCAGCAGTGCTTAGAAAAGCTACTCTCAGCTTTGTGTTTGGGGACTTGCTTCTGGCAGTGCTGGGGGGCCCATGAGGTGATTAGACTGGAACCAGAACTGCTGTATGCGAAGGCTTTACTTGGCCTCTTGAGTCTCCGGCGTCTGGCCCTCATCCGTTGCTGGTTTAGTGGAACCTTTTGATGTTTCTTAATCTCCTTAAGCTCTGCCCGGTTTCCTCCATTCTACCCACTGGTCCCTGAGACTTTCAGGAGAGGCTCTTTTGTTGTTGTTCTTTTGGGTCCTATGCCCTGTGTTCTGTGTCATTTTTTGTGCTTTGCCTGCAGTGGTGACATCCCATGCCTCAAGTGAGACTGACCTGCCGGTCATGGGTGTCACTATTGGCACGTAAGAGCACAAGGCCCAAGGTGACAGTGTCCCCATCTCCCCCACAGCCTCCCTCCCCACCGCCAATCCTTAAAGCCACCGGGAACCAACTCCTACATCCAGACACTTGTTGATTGGCGTCTCCCCCACTGGTAGAGAAAACATTGCCTTGACCGTGATGATCTGTGCTGTAACCTCCTCAACCACTTCCTGTCTCCAGGCCTCCCTCCACTGACCTCATCTACTAAGAACTTTAGGCCCATAATTAAGGGTCCACATCAGTTACAGTAGTGATAACAGTAAGAATGTGTAGCAGTGTGCCTTACATGTCAGCGTTTCCTGACCCTTAGTTTTTGTTAAGGAAAAACACACTGATTTCTTTTTTTTCACTCTTGCAGCCGTCTGACATCGGACTGTGGAGCTTTGTTTTCACACCACCAACCCCCCAGCACCAGGTGGGTGACCTACAGTTCAGCGCCCCTCAGACACCATCTGCCTGGAGATAGCTCCATGTCCCTGGCCCCCTCCAACTACCCTCGCCCACTCCACAATTTTGTCACCACTTCACATGCCGGTGGTAAGGCCAGGTTGTTGCCTCTGTGTTTCACCAGCTGGCAGTAAAATGGAGGTGCCCACACCCAGTCCGCACAGAACTCAGGAACATAATTTACCCTCTGCTTCACGTGTTTATTTCAGAGGCTAGAGAGGGTGTGAAAACACAGCCAGGTGAAGAGGTAACGTAGGCTGGTCCTGAGCACAGGCGCTGCTGTCCCTGAGGGCACTTGCTGTGCCAGAGTTCAGGCTTCCTTTGGGCTCCTGTTTCTTCCAAGTGTGTGTGTGTCAGCCCTTCAGCTACCAGAGGAGGGAGAGGCCCTGGTCCCGGGGGCAGGATACGTTCGCGATGGAAAAGCAGGCTAACGTCCTTGAAGGAAAAGCGTCATGCCAGTCAGAAGGCGTGCGGTTTATCATAATATTTGCCTGAGCCTTCAAGGCTTTCTGTGTTAATTCTAGGACTGTAAACCCTGCCATAAGCAATCTAGGAGGGAGAGGCTTCTTTCCACGCTGAACATAGCTGCCAAATAGATAGATTCCAAGCCACGCTCACTCACATCCTGCCAACAGAGCATCTCATTCTGTCCCACTGGAGGAGAGGGATGGAGAGGAAGTCAGATCAGATTTGGCGGAGAGGTGGAAGGACCCAGCATGCACAGGGCATCCACACAGGCAGACACCACACAGCTTTGTGACCGTGGCCACGCCCAGTGCTTCTTCGGTCTGGGCCAAAGTGCCCACCCCAATCCCAACTCAAATACAGGAGTCCTACTCCAGGGCCTCTGAATGTGACTCTGCACAGGAAGGCCTCAAAGAGGGAATTAAAGCAAAGGTTGGTCCTTCGGGTGGGCCCTAAGCGTCTCTTATAGGAAGAGAATAAAGTCGAAACTTTAGGAAGGAGAAACTGACAGAACACGTCCAGGAGGCAGCTGTGTGTAAACCCAGGGGAGAAACCTCAAGAGAATCCAAACCCATTGACGTATTGATCTTGGGCGTGAAGGTTCTGGAAATGGGCGAACTTTTACATGTGTTGGTTTAAGGCAGCTGGTCTTGACTGTACCATAGCAGCCCTGCCAGAGTGATGTGCCTGTGCAAACCACAGCAGGCTGCCAAGTGTGTACCCAGAAGGTTTCTGCCTTTGCACTGGTCTCGCTCCCTGTCCTGGGAACCCACAGTTCGAGGCAAACTTCCCAAGAGGATCAGGAGGATCCCCAGACCCTTTGGTCATGTGCATTTGAGGTCTTGGGTTCATCACTTGAGTTCACGAAGATGCTCTGCCATGGCAAAGCAAACACAGTAAGAAAAATAGGGGCCTTGTCCAAGGGAGATCAGGTTCTGGAAGGACCCTGGGAAGTCCCAGCAGCAACATCCCGGTGCTCACAGGAGCTGCTGTAGCCGGGTGCTGGGCAAAGCCCTTGCACCCCACACCCAGGCACTGAGCCCTCTGCACCCCTGCACCCAGGTGCTCGGCAAAGCTCTCTGCAGCCCAGCCCCACCTGAGAGCAGAGACCCCTGTCCGTGTTCTTCATGAAGGCTCACCTTCCCAGCAGAGGGCCCAGTCCTAAATGCATAGCTAGGACCCAAAGTTTTCTAGCCCTGGAGGGTCTGCTCACCTCACAGAGGAGGTTCCCCTAGACTCAGCAGGAGTGTAGCAGAGGTGTCAGGATGAATGAGGGGGAGAATTCAGCTTTCCTGCATTAGCCTCATCCAGAAAGGACTTTATCCTCCTGTCTGGGGAACAGGGAAAACTCAGCTCATGACAGCTGTGGGCTGCAGGGTGGAGCCGCAAGCAAGCTCAGGTCCTTCCGGCCTCACCACTGCCAAGTTGCCAACTGGAAAAGGGAGTGAACCTGGAAAGCAGAACTCTTTCCCTGGGGCCAGTGAGCTAAATTCTAAGACAAGAATTTGTCAGCGGCATTTTCCGTGTGTCATTTACACCCCGAGTGAAAGGACTTCCTCTTCCCTTTGAGTGGAGGCTTGGGCTGGTGTTCTCGTAAGGGAGGTTGGGGAGAGGAGGAAAAGCGTGTGTCTTCGTGTCAAACTGTGTCGATTCTGTTTGTGAAATGACGATTCTTGCAGAGAATTCGTGAGACAGCCAGGAGATTATAAAGGGAATAAATATTCTGTAGTCATTTGTAAAGAGCCATCGAAAATGTTTAAGACTTGCCTTCCAGTGGTCCCGCGATGATTTCAAACAAACGGATCCGACTCTATGTCAGCTCAGCTTGATCATTTAGTGCTCTACCAGGAGCTTTCCAGTATCTTTAAATATCCTTTTCAAAAATGGGTTTTCCTCCCCGTTTGGTGCAGCCGTAACTTAATGAGGCCCTCTCACTTAACTAGTCCATCCTGGCGGCTTTGGGATGGCTGGCAGTTCCTTCTCGTCAGTAGCATACTTGGTAAAATGCCCTGTTAGGAACTTCCAAACAGCAGGCTGATGCATCTTCTATTTTCGGAGATCTGTGCTATTCATGTATGGTGCATTGTGTTAATAATGATCTCTCATATCAGCCGAGGTCTGGACTAGCATCTCTATCTGATATTTATAGACCAACACACTCCCTGGTTCGCCTAATAGAGTTCAGGTATGTCACAAATCTTTCATTCTGGAAGTGAATCCAGGGAAAGAGGACTCATGTTTATATGTATCCACACTTTTAGGAGATTCTTATATAGGACATGGGAAAGAGAGTAAGGGCAGGTGGTGAAATCTTCCACACTGGGAAAGAATGAAGAAATGTTCCTGGAACCAGGAGGACATGGACGGCATTGGCAGGGCAGAAATCCACTACAAAATGGCTCTTCACCTCCTGCATGGCAGCCGTGTCGCTATGTAGGAGCAGTGCTCTGCCATGTGGAATGTCCTGCCAGGAAACTTGGGTCTCTGCCCTCATCTCAAGTGGTTCTGGTTCCAGGACATTCCTTTCACTTATGAAACCAGTCATAAGAATGGCGTTGCCTTAGGAGCAGAGACTCTAATTATTTTGTCCCTTCCATTGGTCTACATTCTCTCTCTGTTTCTCTCTCTCTTGTCTCTCTCTCTCTCATATTCCCAGCTAGCTAAGAAGCAAGAGCTTCTGTGCTTTCTATTAAAGTATTGAAATAGCAATGCAAAGGATGAATGTCTGTAGAATGCCACCCCCCCATGGGAAAATCCACAAATCCTTATTGTTGTGTTTTGACTTCACTCATGCCCAAGACTATTCACTGTTAGTTGCAGGAGACTTCTGTGAGCTGTCGCTGGCATTGGAATGTGGTGTGGTGTGAAGTCTTGTCTGGGACTCACAGCCAAACTTTGTTCTTTGGTTTCCATTAGTTCATGGAAGACCCCAGACTGACTGTTATCATAAAAATAGAGCCCCACAAAGTGTCTCTTCTTACATGAAACATAAATGTGGCCTGGACATACTGGTAGAAGCTATGTCTAACCGTATCCCAACCCTGACTCCCTGTGAAGGTTTGGACAAGTCTTCCCATCTTTCTTGGGTTCCAGTTTCCTCCTCTGTAAAAAATAAAAGAAGTTCCTCTAGAGTTGTAGTTTTCAAATTGTGTTTGAAAAAGGTGTTTTCAAATTGTGTTTGAAAAAGGTCTCTTAGTTATTTGATTTGAACTTTTTTGTTTTTGTGCCACACCCAGCAGTGTTAAGGACTGGCTCATAGCTCTGCACCCAACAATTCTCCTGGTGGTGCTTAGGGGACCATATGGGGTGCCGGAGATCGAACTTCGGGGTGGCCGTTTGCAAGGCAAGCACCCTGCCCACTGTACTATTGCTCTGGCCCTGAGTTGAACTTCTTTTAAAATAGATTTTTGAATTTTTATGGGGATTAGGAAAAAAACTACACTCAAATGTGTTGTTTATCACATTTTAACATATTGAAACCTTCAGTATGTTCATTTTATTTTTAGCTCTCATCAAAGTTTATTCTGCCATCTTTTTTTTAACTTAAAAACAACTTGAATTTTTCAGTGAATTGTAAAAACAAAACAACCAACTTAAAAAAGCTGTTACACATTTGCCATCGCTCATCTCTGGCACTCAGGATGTTCTCTGTCACTTGTTCTCAGTCGATCCGATTAGACAGCATCAGTAAGTGTGGTGGCTGAGTCTTACATAAGAATCAGTTTAGCATTCCCATTGATTATCTTGAAATGAAATAGTATTAAAACTGAAAGTGGAGTAAATTAAGGCATCTAGGCCAGGGTCTTTTCTAACATAAGTACTCAGTAACTTAGCAGTTTGATTGTGTTTGTGTTTGGATTCATAGAAGTCTCAGGTTTTTAAGACGGGCTCTCCTGCAACGTTACCTCTGAGGGCTAGCCAGACCTGACATAAATCATAATCATAAATCATGTTATAACGTGTGAAAACAAAATTGTGTGTCTCCAAAACTAAGTGCTAATAGCCATTACTGGTTTTAGTAAAAGGTAGGGGATTCTAATGAAAATGAGTCAGTGATAACATTATGAAAGCCTTATGTAAGCTGTATCTTAACTTAGGATTTTGCTAATTATTTTCCCCACTGTTTGGCTGCTGCTTGGTTGTCAGCTGAAACACATTATCGTATATTTGGGGAGAGGAAATTTACTTGGCTGCAAAGGCTAACCCACGCACGGAGCTAAAGAATTCCTCCTAGGAGAATTGTAGGCATTAGGTTTTGGGCAATTGCTCAATTGATCATTCTAAATTAAATTGCAAAGTACAGACTCCAAACTTGCTTTAGAAAAACTTTGCTGGTATATGAAGTTTTTGTCTTCTTTTCCTCTCTCTTATTTTGTGGAATAACTGTCCCAGCATATTTGGTCAAGTTGTTTTCAGGAGCATGCTTGCCTTCTGATATAAGTACAGCAAAGCATTAGAATCCTTACCTTCTTTAGAACTTCATTAGAAGATCTTCTAAAGCTTTCATAGCTAGGCAGAACAGATGCTCTTTCTTTGTTTATTATCTTTATTTATTGAACTGGATGGCCTTTGTTTATTGACCTTTTTTCAAGAGTCAGATGACGCTGGGCATGGGCTCAGCCTGGCATGGAGTTATAGATGGGTTCCACATGGAGAGCCAACACAAGTGGTCCCTCTGTGATAAACGCTTGCTGGAAGAGAGCTTTTGCCTATCAATCTCAGTCCTGCGTCCTCACAATGAGCTTATATGGATGACCGGACCATTCTCCTTTTGATAGATGGCTGGGGAGCTCTGTACCCACCATGCCACCCATGCTTTTTTCTCTAAGACCCCATAGGTCTGTGATTTTCCATGTTTGGTCTCAAGACCAATAGTGTCAGCATCACTTGGGAGTCTGTTAGAAATGCAGATTCCCTAATTTCAGCCCAGACTGAAATCCAGACTCCCTGGGGCGTGAGTTCAATCACCCACGTGTGAGTGAACTCTTCAGGTGATTTGGTTACAAAGTGACTTGAGCACCACTGCTCTGAGTCACGGATGGCCTGGGAGGTGGCCTTGCAGGGCACATGGCTAAGGATTAGATCTTACTGTCACTTGGCTGGAGCATCTCGGACAAGCTCCAGAGAGCCCTCCTTTGCCAAAAGTGACAAAGATGACCTTGGTGAACGGATCGCAAGAAAAGTGGGTTATTTCATCTCTTCCACTGACCTTGATTTAATAGTCAGGGTACAGTTTGGGCTTTGGGGGTATCTTTTTCACTAAGAGTGTCTTCTGTTTATTTCCTTTCTCTTTCTTTCTTTCTTTCTTTCTTTCTTTCTTTCTTTCTTTCTTTCTTTCTTTCTTTCTTTCTTTCTTTCTTTCTTTCTTTCTTTCTTTCTTTCTTTCTTTCTTTCTTTCTTTCTTTCTTTCTTTCCTTCTTTCTTTCCTTCCTTCCGTCCGTCTGCCTGTCTGTCTGTCTGTCTGTCTGTCTGTCTGTCTGTCTGTCTGTCTGTCTGTCTGTCTGTCTGTCTGTCTGTCTGTCTGTCTGTCTGTCTGTCTGTCTGTCTGTCTGTCTTTCTTTTCTTTCTTTCTTTCTTTCTTTCTTTCTTTCTTTCTTTCTTTCTTTCTTTCTTTCTTTCTTTCTTCCTGTGAGCCGTTTTAGGTTCACAGAAAATTGAGAGGAGGGATTAGAAATTTCCCATACTTTCACTGCCTCCCCATATATACAACCTCTCTGGGGTGAGATTGGCACCTCTGTTACATTAGTGGCACATACATAGTTGCCTCACAAGTACCCAGAATCCATAGTTTATGATAATTTTGATGTACATTCTCTGAATTTCGACAAGTGTATGACTATGACATGTGTCCTTGCTGTGGTAGCTTACAGACTAATTTATGCCCTGAAAGTCTCTGTGTGCTACCTATTCCTTCCTAGAACAAGGACTTCCTTGGCCCTAGGCAACCACTGGTCTTATTACTGTTTGCTCACTTTTACCTTTTATAGATTAAAATCCTTCAGTATATAGACTTTGTGGGAGGGGTGAGTGGTATTTGGTATTTGAGCATTACATACAGTAATGCTAAGCACTTATTCCTGGCTCTGTGCTCAGGGTGGCACTCAGGTACCTATATGTGGTGTCGGGGATCGAACCAGGGTTGGCCATGTGCAAGGCAAGCATCTTATCCTTGTACTTTCTCTCCATTCCCAATTGGCAGACTTAAGACTGGCTTCTTCTACTTAGTCATATGCATTATGGTCCTTCTATGTCTTTTCTGACTTGATAGTTCTTTTTTTTTTTAGCCCTGAACAATATTTCATTGTCTCAGTGGACCACAGTTTGCTTATGTACTTATCACTAAAGAACATCTCAGTTGCTTCCAAGTTTGGGCAACTATGAGTAAACTGCTATGAACATCTCTGTATGCAGAGATGTATGGCTGGTTTTCACTTCTTTGGGTAGATCTATTCCAAGGAGTAGGATGAGTATGTTGTGTGATATTATGCCATCAAACTTTTCCAAAGCAGCAGAATCACAGTTTGCTCCCCCTGTCAATGAACAGACATTTCCAGGACTCCACATTCTCATCAGCATTGGAATTACCAGTGTTTCTGGTTTGGCCACAGTGGTTTTCTGAGTTTTAACTATCCTACTGGCCTGTGAAGTGGAGCTTCTTTCCACGTTCTTTTCTTGCCATTAGTATGTCTTCTTGGTAAAATGCTCTGTTAAGGTTCTTGGATCCTCTTTCAATTGGATTGTTTGTGGTCCCATTGAGTTTTAGAGTTCTTTGTATATTTTAGACAATCGTACTTTGTCAAATATATCTTTTGCAAATATTTTCTCCTACTCTGTGGCTGATTTTTTCCTCTTGGTATTTTCCGAGCTTCCCAAGGAGTAGTTGGGAAGAGAGGGGGCTGAGTTTTGAGAATCTCTGGTGTATGAGCCAGAGTCATCCCATTTGGGGTGCCATTTGCATGAGTTGAGTCACCATCCTGTGGTTTCTGGGGACCCCTGATGCATTCTGGGTCCATGACCATCCCCCTAACTGATGAACTAAAGAATGGGGCCACAGTCTGGTAACCAATGGCAGTTTATCAAATTAAACAGATTATTGTAGAGAAATCATGAAGGGTGTGGGGCAGCTGTTACACATAGTGTGGTTCAGCATTAATATAAACAATGAATAGATATAAGGCCCTCTTACAGGGGAATACTTCTAGGAGATCCACCCAAGGACAGAATTCTTTCTGGGGTATCAGTACTGTACATATCTTCTAGCAGATCTGCCCAAGGATGGAATTCCGTCTATAAGCATATTGCTTTCTCCTTTCCTGTATTAGTAATCCATTCAAACAATCATATTAAATTTACTTCCTAATAATATTTATAGGCATTTTGTATAAACACATTAAGAGATACAGACTTTTATCTATACCTTAGATTAAGCTTAGAAATGGTCTCTCTGGATTTATGGTAAAGGCGGCTTTTCCTGGGGACATCTCACTATATTTCTCAACATTCAGTTCTCAGGCCAAGTTAATTTTCCTAACCCCAACAGGGTTCTTATTCAGTTATTTCTTTTGGGTCATGTCAGAATTTGTTCCATGGCCATGCTCTTATACTTCTTATGGCACTTAAGCTGTTCCATGTCAAACCCAGGGTAGCTTATGAGTTGCCTCAGGTCTACCTAAGTTGCTCAGTGGACCCACCTTTTTGGGTATAAGGTCCTAAAATCAGTCTAAAGGAAATAAGGCTTAGGTCAGGTAAATATGGTGGATGCCCAAGAGTAAATATGTCAGAGTCAGTTAACTCCCATATTAACTGTCTTCCTGTGTCTATACAAAAGGGACATTGCTCTAAAAGCAAACCATTCAAAGGACATAAAGGAAAGAAAAAGCAGTACTTCACTCATATGTACAAAATCCATTAGAAGATTTTGACATTATAAGTTTACTGTGTCTGATTTGGGGATACTTGTGACTAACAGCTAGAGGAAGAAGAACACATAGGAGGAATTAAAGGTGACCACAGAGGTTGGGGAGTGCCCCTGTAGAATGGTAGAATTGGGTGTGCTTTCGGAGCACTGCGGTGGGTGTAATTCAGTTAACCGAGGCTCCCTGTGGGAAGAGAAAGGACAACCCAGTGTTAAACCTAGAATGCTTGGAACTATAATCCGACAGCTGTGAGGCCATGTAATGAGGTGAGCTCAGATAGTCTGTGGGTCCCAGCACTGAAACTTGGCCAAGACATGAGGGCTCTCCAGAGCTGATCCCTGGCAGCTGTCCTGCGGTACCTTTCCAGCATGACTTTCACCGGGGCCTTCCCCAGGCTCTGTCCCCTGGCACAGAAAGAGCCTTCCTCTGAAGAGCTTCCTTCTGGTTTCCCTGGTAACTGTTGGTAGTAGGTGGATGTCGACCTCAAACACTCAAGCATTTCTTTGATTAGTTCATTCCTCATCTCTCAATGATATAGTTTGCCAGTGTCTGAATTTCGTTATTGCGGCTCATTTTTATTGATTTCTAAGGGGGAAAAATTGAGAAATACAAGTGATTTGAATAGGAAGAACGAGCCCGACTACCTTCCTACTAAATTCAATGTTATATATTTATTTATTTATTGGCAAATCCTCAGCATCTTCTTCACTAAAATGAGCATAGCATCTTTATTTGATTGGCAGAGGAGAATGGGAAGGGAGAGGGGGGATAGCTGTGGGGTGCGGTGGCAGAGCCCGGAGGAGTGAACCTGTAGGTGAACCCAGAGTTCAGGGTCCCTCCTGATGCTGGCTTCCCCATCCTCATGGTCCGACACGGGGTTCCCCCGAGCCTGTAAAGCAGGTCCCCCCTCACAGTCTCCCCCTCTCTTCCCCAGCCCTCCTAATCTCACTGTTCCTTCTGGGCCAAGACTTCTGAATTCGGCCCCTTTCAGAAATGTGTTAAGCCCCTTCTTCCAGTTGTTGCCTTCATTGTTCCCGGTTTTGACTGGAGTAAAGACAACCCCCTCTCATTTTAATGCCCCGGGAGCCGAGGGACAGGTGAAGGCCACCTCCGTCCACCCCTGTAAACAGCTGCCACTGCGTCCCAACCCACCCCCTTCCCGGAACTGGGACACAAGATGTTGTGGGCTTCTGCTCCGGAGGGGGCACCTTGCTCCGGATCACTTTTCTTGGGAGGTGCGGGAGGGCAGGGGAGAAGAGAAGTTGGTGGCATAAAAGCTTGTCCACCTCCTGTTGCCTTGACAACTGCCTCCCTGAGTAAACAACACCTGGGGAGGTTGAGGGCTGGCGAGTTGCTGAGGATGGGGCCCGGGAGCAAAGGGAGGCATCAGATTGGGCAGCTCTGAGGAAACAGATTAAAGGCTCCTGCAGTCCTGGGTGTCCAGCTGTGCCCCCTCCCCCTTCAAGCCACTCCACAGGGTGCCTCCACCCACTGGCGGGACTCAGGATTTGCTGGGACTCTGCACAGAGCGTGATGCTGGGTGCAGTGGGGCCCCTCTAGTTACGTTCTCCTTCACACCTGCCCCCTCTCTTCTTTCTCTTTGGTCACTCACGGGTGACCTCTGGGCTGTCATTTATATGTAAGGTGCCAGGGGAAATTGTCAGGGCCATGCCTGGCCTTTGCTAACTCCAGCTCAGTTTATGTTCCATAGTGGGGGTTAAAGCTGAGAGTGCTGGTCCCCTGGGAAATGGGAAAGCCAGATCCACTGGGGGGGGGGGGCTGGGGCTGAGCTGGGCAGCGGTTGGGTATGTGGGTGCTTGACAAAGAGCTTGAGAGAACACAGCCAAGAAAGAAAAGCAGTAAAAACCGACCTGCCCCTGCCCCCCTTACCAGAGCTGTTTCTCCACCACTTGCCTCTGATTGGCTGCTCCTGATTCCTCACCTCTGCTTCCTTCCCTTCTCTCAACTCCCAAGAGGCCATCCTCAGGGGCACTTAGTTGTTGGGAGTAGCTGTGAAGAAGGATTAGCAGCAGGAGCCACCCGGAAGGGCTGTAGGGTCTGGATGGTACTGGGAGGATGGGGCGGACTCCCACCACCTCCCCAGTGGTGTGGCCTGGTGGTGGGAGAGAGAGTGGTGAAGGAAAACGGGGTTGGAAGGAGAGGACTCGCTCTGCAGCGCCTTTAAATCCGTGGAGATGAAGAGGCGGAACCTTGTGAGCCAGGGTCCGAAGGGGCTTTAGAGTTTGGCCAAGCAGCAGTGATTTCAAAGTGGACAGAGCCAGCTCTGCGGTGCCAGCTTGGAGTGGGAGGGGCCGCGGGCTCTGCGGGGCTTTGCTGTCTCTGCCTGTGATCCCAAAGAGCTATATTTAGTCCTCAAATATCAGCAGCAGGAGCCAGTAGCTTTCTTGGGGTTTCCTCAAGCCCATTGATTCCACGGCTGTCCGTGCCTCAAAAGGAAAAGGAGAAAGGCAGTGGGGAGGAGAGTCGCTCACCCAGGGGCATGAGGGGACACAGCCAGTGTCTGGCATTGGGGCTGTCGCTTGCCCACGGAGCCCAACCTCTGTGCCAGCCCCACCTGCAGCAGCCCAGTCCGGGTGGTAGCAGGGCCTGGGAACTGGATGCAGCCAGGCTGGGTCTGAGTTCACTCTGCCCCTTCCCAGTTGGGGACCCCTAGACTGGTTCCTTGGTGAATGTGCCTCAGTTTCCCTGATTGAAAGGTGGAGGCAGCATGTTCCTAGGAGTTCCCTCGTGAAGTTCAGTGAAACAAAGTTTACAGGTACGGGTTGTGGGGCCTGCGTGTTACTCCTTATTCTGGGGGAGATGGGCACCTGCGGGTTTACGCTTTCAGCTGTCTCTCCTGTGACCTTTTCATGCCTGGACCCTGCTGTGCTGTAAATCAGGGTCCAGACTGGCCCACAGGTTGAACGAGCAGATCTCACCAGCAGATTGCTTGACCATTGACAGGACTAACAGATAAGGAAACTGAGGCTCCATCAGTTTCCTGCCGGAGCCTGCACTCCACAGCACACTACAGTCCCCCAGAAATCTGCCTTGCCCGGACCAAGGCACTGCCTGACCCTCTGCTTTGTTCTGAGAGACTCGCCTCCTCCTTGCTGGCTCCCGCAAACCTCAGGAGACACTTCCCAAGACAGAGAGGCCATGTGGGGCCGTTCACCCTAGGCAGGAGGTCCGGGTAGTGAGAAGGACCCTGTCCTGCGTCCGTATGCTCTGTTCCCGGATGCATCTCTGGAGCCGCTCACCGTGCGCAGCCCCTGGGGAAGCCCCTGCATCGTCTGCCTCAGGAGGGCCATACCTCCTGCTCCAGCTCCCCTGGAGACAACGCACTGGGACCCCCAGTCCCGCCTCTTCTTTCTCCCTGGCCTCACTTCTCCCCACCGTGGCCTCCTGTGACCCTCAGTTCTCTCTCCCCCACCTGCTGTGCTACAGCCTCAGACATGGTTCTCTCTCAGGGGCCCCGAAGTGCTCTTCTCCTCCCAACACCTCCGCTGGGGTGCCCAGGATCCCTCTTCCGGTCTCAGTGTCTCACCCCCTTCAGGTTGTTGTGGGCATTGTCCCCATGCCCACTCTTGGCGCCTCCTTTCCCATGTGTCCCACCATTGCCATCATCTCCCCGTGCCATTTCTGCCATTACTTGCGCCCCATCACCCCAACTCTGAAGTTCCATGGATCAGAGACAGTGTCTGTGTTACCTGCCTCCGGACTCCACCGCCGGGGTAGACCAGTGCTCCGGCCATAGCACATGCCTGCGTGCGCTCTTAAATGAGGTTGCACATGAGTGTGTTGGCCAGCAGAGGGGTT
Organism: Cryptotis parvus; assembly: GCA_021461705.1. Lineage (NCBI taxonomy): Eukaryota > Metazoa > Chordata > Mammalia > Eulipotyphla > Soricidae > Cryptotis > Cryptotis parvus. The sequence goes on along the minus strand of JAJIBD010003870.1, from coordinate 86,923 downwards.
TTCATCTTCATTTCATGGCTATCGGTAGGGGCCACTGACTAGACAGTGAAATAACTGCGTCCCTCAGTGGCAGCTTTCAGAGGAAGCCAGCACACTGGGTGAGGAAGCCTCAGCCACGCACTGTGGTGCTGTGGCTCATGAAAAATTGCAGGAGACCCGGGACATCTCGGTGCTCGCTGTAAGGAGACACGCCCAGCTCAGGTCCCTGAGTTTGACTGTATGGTGATCTGAAACCGGGTGAAGAAAAGAGCATGCACAAATGCATACACACCACAGCACATGCAGACACACGTGTGTGCACACACCCGCATCGCACTCACCAGGAACGAACACCCAAGGGAAAGTCAGGCGGTCGGCCCCTCATATCCTTCACCGCCCTGCTGCAGGCAATGCCCAGACCAGGCAGTTAACCACGGTCCTTCCAGCCAAATCTCCTCTCCTAGCCACCTGTCTCTCACCCACCCCCTACTCAATGTTCCATCCACACCCCTCCCCTCACACCATCAGACCACTCTGAGCTCCCTGTCACCCGCCGTTAGCCACAGTCTTGGCCGCTACCTTCATGGCCAAGAAGCCCAGCCTGGCCGCTGAGGCTCCCCATCCCTTATCCCCTTTCTCATTCCACTGGGCTCTCCGCGGTTGTCCTCCAGAGTTGACCAGGCCTCCACTGCTGGCCACCCCTTTATGAACCACTTCCCCAAGGACCTTTCGCAAACATTCAATCTCTCAAGATGGACCCATGCCTGCCTGTCACCTCAATTCATTTCCCACTTTTCACTGCCTGAGGCCGGACCCTGCTGACCCAGCCCCAGGGCCCTGGAGCCTTTGCTCTGTGTGAGTGAGAGGAAGGACCCCTGAGAGGCTGAATCTTCCAGAACCTCTCAGAGGTGTGAGCATTGTGATGTCTGAACTCGGAGGAAGGGCATACTAGAGGTGGCTTTTCAGCATAGCACAGGTGGGGTTACTGATCACAGAAAGACAGCAAAGGGCATTTCATGTGCCTGGGTCCTGGCAGATCTAAGCCGCTTGCACCCTGTTGCAGTGTGGGTAGGAGTTTAGGCCGCATAGTTGCAGGGGTGCGGAGGGAAGTGGCTTCATCAGAGTTTAACTTCCTAGTGGAATGATATTAATAAATCAGTTCTTTTTAGGGGTCAGAGTGATAGTACAACCAGGAGGGTGCTTGCCTTGCATGCAGCTGACCAGGTTCAATCTCTGGCATCCCATCTGGTCTCTGGAGCACCTCCAGCAGTGATTCCTGAGCAAAGAGCCAGGAGTAACCCCTGAGCATCACCAGGCATAGGCGTCTCCCAACTCCAATTATTCTTTTTGGTGCCAGGGATTGAATCCAGGCCTTGCACATGCAATATGTGTGCTCTGCCATTAGAGTGGAACTGTGTGTTTTAAACAGGAGAGTGAAATGATCAGAATTGTCTTAGAAACAATAGGAAACAAGGAGGGGTTGGAAGAGACCGGGAAGGTGGCGAGCATTCAGGAGCTGTGGGGACTTCATCCATTCCTCACCCGTTCTGCACGTTCACTGAAGGAGGCTGCAGTGTCTCCAGACACGGAGGCGTTTCCTTGCCTGCTCTGAAGCTTAGCGGGGGCTGGGTGCGGAATCCGGACACGTAGATCTCCCTAGGGACCGGCAGCACGTGTGAAGAAAGCGGATTGTGATGTCTCTACAGAGGCTCGGCCTCCCTCCCTCCCCCACCGCGTCACTCCTGCAACTCTCTCCTTGCTTGGAAGGAGCGAAAGCAACAGAGAGCAAGTTTTGCCCTTCTGAGAAAAGGCCCAGGGAGCGAAAGGTCCCTCATCCTCCTCAGCCGTCATCACCTTCTCTAAGAACTCCAAAGGAATCAGCACAGGTCTTTTATTTTCTTATCATTTTTTAAAAATGCAATACCATGAGATACAAAGTTGTTCATATTGGGTTTCAGTGGTACAATGTTCCTACACCTGTTCCTTTCACCTGTGCACGTTTCTGCCTGTCCTTCACCTGTGTAATGCGTTTCCGCCTGTCCTTCACCTGTGTGCGTTTCCGCCTGTCCTTTCACCTGTGTGCGTTTCCGCCTGTCCTTTCACCTGTGTGCGTTTCCGCCTGTCCTTTAAACTGTGTGCGTTTCCGCCTGTCCTTTCACCTGTGTACGTTTCCGCCTGTCCTTTCACCTGTGTACGTTTCCGCCTGTCCTTTCAACTGTGTGCGTTTCCGCCTGTCCTTTCAACTGTGCACGTTTCCGCCTGTCATTTTTACCTGTGTACGTTTCCGCCTGTCCTTTCACCTGTGTATGTTTCCGCCTGTCCTTTCACCTGTGTACGTTTCCGCCTGTCCTTTCAACTGTGTTTCTGCTGCCAATATCCCCGGGTTTCCCTTTTGAATCCACCCCAGCCTACCTATATGACAGAAATCTCTCTTCTCTCTCTCTCTCTCTCTCTCTCTCTCTCTCTCTCTCTCTGTCTGTCTGTCTGTCTCTCTCTCTGGCACTTTAGTTTGCAATACTATTTTTTTTTTCTTTTTGGGTCGCACCTGGCTCTGCACTAAGGGAATTACTCATGGCGGTACTCGGGGATCATATGGGATGCTGGGAATTGAACCTAGGTCAGCCACTTGCAAGGCAAATGCCCTCCCTGCTGTGCTATCGCTCCGGCCCCTGGTTTGCAATACTATTAATGGAAGTTATCCTGTGTGTCCCTTTATCTTCTTTCAGCACTCAGTTCTTATACAGAGTGATCATTCCAACTATCATTGCCATAAAGGTCCCTTCTCTGTACTAACTGCAACTCCCCCCCCCAACTTGTGGCAAGCTTCCTACCATTAACTGGCCTTTGTGGCTCTTGTGTCTACTGTCTTTAGGTATTATTCTCACATTATGTTTTTTTAATATCCTATAAGTGATTTTGACCATTCTATATTGGTTCAAATCTTGAAACAACTTGTTTGCCCAAGAACAGATGGGTGGATAAAGAAATTATGGTACATCTATACAGTGGAATACTATACAGCTATTAAGAAAAATGACATAATGAAGTTTGCTTATACATGGATGGACATGGAGTATCATGCCGAGTGAAGTGAGGCGGAAGGAGGGGGACAGACATAGCACAGGTCTTTGAACTGGATGAATGTGGCCTTGAAGTGGCTACTCACCTCTGTCATAATTGTGTCAAACACAGATAAGGCTACATGGGTCTTCGGGGTCAAAAGAGATCACATTCAAGCTGGTGTTTTGTTTTGCTTTTTTGGTTTTATGTCAAAGAAACGCTTGTCCTACAAACAGAACAGAGGGATGGGGGTAGGCTTGGGTCCCGGCACCCCCACCTCGATCCTGGTTGACCAGAACTCTTCCAGGATTGCGTGGCGGATCCCGCAGAGAGTCACATTGCCTTCTCTTCAGCCTCTGGAGCCTCTCCGAGTCTCTCCGTCTGCCCACACTTGAGAACCGAATTTGCAATTTAGGCGGTTGAGACAGATTCTGAACTAAAAACAATTTATGTGGCTATTTGAAAAGTGATTTCATCATGATGTCAATCCAGCCCGGCTCGACAAAAAGCCTTGTTCACATCCAGAAAGTTCCTGTTGGAAGGGCAGGGTCCCGTCCACTCCCACCTCCCTTGGATTTTTGGCTTTTTTGTTTGTTTGTTTTGGCATCATACGTAAGGAAGCTCAGGGGTTATTCCTGGCTCTGCACTCAGGACTCACTCCTGATAATGTTCAGGAACCATATGGGATGCCAGGAACTGAACCCTACATGCAAGGCAAGTACCCTACTCACTATACTATCGCCCAGCTCCTTTGGGAGCAGTAAAATGTCTCTGATCCGAGTTCCCTGAGAGCTGAGGGGTGCAGGAGGGTCTGTTCCCTCCCACCTCCTGTTCCCAGGCACCTACTTACTCACCAGCCTAGAGTGTTCGGAACAGAGCTCAGCCCAGAGGGCATCTAAGCATCCCAATGGACCCTTTAAGTCCTACCCTGATCCCGTGTATTGGGTCTATCTAGAAACTCCCTCCCCAGAAAGTGACGTAGAGGCTAAGTCTGGAGACAAGCCAGGGTTGGGGGCAGCCGAGACCTTTCCAGGGTAACCCCCCCCCTCCTGGACCTCTTGCCCACACCCCTTCCCTCTTCCAGGCCCGTGAAAGCTCCAAGTCACAAGAAGCCAGGGCTGGTTTGTGCTGATTCTCGTCTATCTGAAGAGGTAGAGAAAGGCAGAGGCAAATTCCAGTTCATTGCATCGCTGGCCAGCCTGTTGCAGGTGAAGACGTGGCCCTGCATCGTTCAGGGACGGGCCTGTGCTGGGGTTTCCGACCCTGGTGTGGGTTTGCAGCTGGCTGCATCGTTCAGGGCAAGCCCCGTTCCTGCTGCATGACTCCCTGTACCTGGGAGACTGGAATTTTCCTGGCTGCCTGCAGCGGTACATTTGCCAATCAGAGGCTTTATGTATTATATTAGCCGCGTTGCTGCTGTTGCCAGCCTTCCAGTGTTCTCTGCCCTGACGACTTTATCAACCCGGGCGTGTGGCTCCTGGTCAGGGAAGTCGGTTTCTGCCAATTGCTAACAGCAGTCAAATTCCTCAACAAGAAAAAGGGCCTAGACTTGGGATGGGGTCAGGAGCCCCTGCTCCAGTGAGAACCTTCTGGGTGAGAGGGCTGCCTATTGGCTGGGTTGCACTCAATGACAAAATGATTCTTTTCTCAAATAACCACGGACCTTGTTTTCAATTCTGAATCTATTTCAACCGCCTAAATTGCAAATCCTGTACCCAAGTGTGGGCAGACAGAGAGACTCAAAATGACTCGAGGCAGTGTGAAGCTTGTCAGGATCCAGCTAGATCTTGCAAGAGTTCTGGTCAACCGGAAGTGAGGCGAGAGCACTAGGACCCCAGTCTGCCCACCCTGGAATGGAGGTGGGTGCCCGCTTTCTCTCCACTCCTTCATTCTGCCTCATTCCTCCGCTCTGATCTCTTGTTCTCCTCTTCCTTGCTCCTCCTTGGTCCTGTTCCCCAGCGTGGGCCCATGCAGTGGGAAGATTCAGAGTCTGAGCCCCCCCCCCCACCCCACACACACACTCCACACTCAGAGTGTTTGCTTGCTCCTAGCCTTTGGGGGTTCCTGTTCAACTCAGACTCAAGTGAAATTGGAGCTTTCCTCATGCAGCAAACATTATTTGGGGTTTCCAGAGGCCAGGGACTGTAGCTTTAGCAGGCATAGAGACCCTGATATCACTGTGTCCTCTTTCTCACCAGCAGCTGGATCCCAGCTTGGAAGGCACTACCACATGGCTGGTGTGCCATTTCTCCCCCGAGCAGAAGGATGCCTTCTTTATCCAAGGAGGGAGCTGTTCTCGCACTTTGGATACCCTGCACGGACCTGCTCCCTGCAGACAGCAGCCGGTCCATGCGACATGCTCCCCCCCCCCAGCCTCTGAGTGACCTCTGAGTCACTTCCTCTTCCTGGCCCTTGTTCTCTTTGCAAGCAGCAGAGGGGAGCATCAGTCCATTGGTCTGAACTTGCCTGGCACAGATCAGATGTCCAAAGGCCGGGCGAAATGAAAACCAGATCCAGGAAGGGGACTAGATTACCCTGAAAAGGTCTCAGCTGTCCCAGCTGGAGGGGACCCCCATCACCATCTGGGTGACCCTCCTGTTCTTCATCTACTTAGCGCAGGGCCATTCCATATGGTTCTATTCTTCATCTGCTTAGCGTAGAAACCAGGGTGGTAGGTAAATGTGAGGCTGGGTCCTCACGCCCCACCTTCTCTGTGGCTTGCATGTGTCTCCCCAGCTGTTCTCCCTCTCTTCCCTGGGGAGTTCTGGTCTGAGGGCTAATTGGCCACTTCCCTCCCCATCTAGACACAGTGGGGTTGGAGAACCTGAGGGGTGTGGCCTCCAGACTTCAGCGGGCCAGGAACCCTGTATTAAATGTGACTCCCTTCTAGGTGGCAGGGCGTGTGTGGTCTCCGGGACACCAGCCCGTGACATACCCAGGAGGCTTCTGATGCTGCGGGTCACGGAAACGCCTGCACCCAACACATGCCTCTTGAGGGGCCTCTTCCTGCAGGCTCGTCTCTGGGGTCTGCCATCAGTTCTTATGCTCATGTTTTGCGAGAAGGAGATATTTCTAAGGAAGCAGGGTTAAGTTGGATGCGGGGTGGTGGTGCCACCATAATAGATAGATCTTAGTTCAGCCCCCAGACTTCCATATGGTTCCCTGAACTCCACCAGGAGTGATCCCTGAGTACAAAGCCCTGAGCACTGCCAGGTGTGACCTCAAAACAAAACAAAATATAGGATTAATTTAGCTGAAGGTTCACCTCCAATGTGCCACGCCCCACCTAAAAATTGACCTCCACTAAAAAACAAAAATCCCAAACCACCCAAAGTGCATGTTTTGGCAGGAAGAGCCCAGAGGCAAGGCATGCACCTGGCTTTGGTCTCCAACGCTGCAAACAAGCAAACAACATATGTGTGATGCTGTTGGGGACCTGGACCGCCTGCTGATGAGGGGTGTTTCTGAAGGGCTATCTCTGAGGCTTTCCTTTCTCGATGGGGACCGCCCTGAGGGGTTCCGGATGGAGGTCATCGAGATACGGAAAAAGTGTTTGTTCGGTTCCTTGTAACTGGAGATAGATAGCACTCCAGGGAGAGTGCCTGTTGCCTTCTGCTTCCGGGCAGACTTGTCAAAGATCAGCCTCCGGGGGGGCAGGGGGCAGCAAAGGGGGTGAGCACCAGGCCGGGGTCAAGTTAGTGGAGAAGCTGTGGCTAGACTCCAGAGCAGGATTCCAGGCAGACCAGAGCTGTGAAACTCTCGCCCTTCGGAGGGGAAGAGAAGAGCTTGCGGTCCTTCACAGCTTGCACTTAAAATACACCTTCCAGTCTTGTTGCTTAGCAACATGACACCTGGAATTCCAATGATGACAGAGAGATCCTGTCCTTCCTGAGCCTCCCTCAAACACCGAAGACTTGTCATGAAAACAGAATCGGAAAGGGAGCAAGGTGATGCGAGGGGCCAGGGAAAGGTGCCTCCCACCTGACTGGTAAGTTAGTCTGGGGAGGGGCAGCAGTCCTGGAAGGCTTCCTGGAATAGGGGTTTAGCCACAAGTGAAAACTGACAGAGCCAGATGTGGTAGTTGCTGTGTGAAACCTGATGGGAAGAGGAGAGGGAACCACATGTGCAGAGGCTCGGAGGCCCGGGGAAGGCGATGTTTTCACTGGGCTGAAAGATGTTTTCTATGACTGGGAAGGTTGTGTAGGGATGGTGGGTCCTGAGACCCCAGCTGCGTAGACTGTGGGGACAGGACCCCATAAGCGCAACTGAACAGAGGTGATTGTAAAAAAATAAGCTTAAACATGGGGCCGGAGCGATAGTATGGAGGTAGGGTGTTTGCCTTGCATGCAACCCACCCAGGTTCGATCCCCGGCATCCCAGATGGTCTCCCAAGCACCGCCAGGAGTAATTCCTGAGTGGCAAGTCGGGAGTCACCCCTGAGCATTGCCAGGTGTGACCAAAATAAGAAAAAGAAAAAAACTTAAATATTAATTTTGTTTGAATTTGGACCACTTGCAGCAGTGCTCAGACCTTACTCCTGGCTCTGTGTTCAGGGATCACTCCTGGAAGTGCTCAGGGGATCATATTGGGTGCCAGGGATCATCAAACCAGGATCGACCACATGTATGCAAGAAGCTTAATCTCTGTTCTGTTCCTCCAGACCAGCAACTCTTTTGGTGTGGGTTAGGGGGGGGGGGGAGGGGTCACTTTCACAGTGCTCTGGGAACCAGGGACTCAACTGTAGGGCGTCCTCATACAATGCACGTGTTCCAGCCTTTTGAACCATCTCCCTTACCCCCAGCAATTTTTTTTTTTGCTTTTTGGGTCACACCTGGTGTTGCTCAGGGGTTTTCCTGGCTCTGCACTCAGGAATTACCTCTGGCAGTGCTTGGGCGACCATATGGGATGCCAGGGATCGAATCGGGATCAGCGCCATGCAAGGCAAATGCCCTACCCACTGTGCTATCTCCCCAACCCTCCCAGCAAATTTTGGTTCTTTCCCTGATATTGGCATGTTAAATCAGGGCTCATGGAGTAATCACTGAAGTTAGGAATGGCCAAGGACCTCTAGACATGGTTTAACCGGAGAAAATGGGAGAAGTTGAAGAGGTGAGCTCTGCTTTCTACGGCAAGCCTTGAAACTAGGCCCCCACCCTTCCCTGTGGAATACAAAGCAAACAAAGCTAGACAGCAGCGTCTCCTCTCTGCCAGCCACCGCTATCCCAAAGGCTCTGGTTTAGTTTGGGAAAGAAGCTCACATCTTCTGTGAGCCGAGGTTTCCTTCTTTTCAAAAAGAAAGAACGAGGCTTGGAGAGATTGCACAGGGAGTAGGGCACTACTAGCCTTGGCTGAGACTGATCCAGGTTCAATCTCCAGCCTCCCATATGGTCCCCTGAGCACTGCTGGGTGTGTTCCACCCAACCACTCCCCAGAAAAGAAGGAGAAAAGGAGATGTTTCCACTGCGTAACTGACAGAGGACAGACGTGCTAGACACTGTCTGAAACCAGGATTTAAACGTGGAGCGAGCTCAGCCTCTTACTCATGTCTGTGATCCACAAGTCCAGCCCTCCTTCCCCCAGTCTCCAGTTCAGGCAGGTGCCGCTCCTTGAGTGCTGCTCCTGGGGTGCCCTGCACCCTTCTCCCACCTCACACCCATGTGCGCCTGCAGCGCCAGCCTCTGGAATTTCTCTCTGGGCCGTGACACTCACGTGGGGAGGCCTGGGGCTCGTGTCCGCCCAACTCTGCTTATGCAAGGTCCTGGAGAGAGGGCTGGGCAGAGACCGAGCTGAATCCCCGACAGCTCCACTGTTGCCCTGCCTGTTATCTTGTAACTGGCTCCTCCCTACCCCACCTCATAGAGATCAAGACAAATAGCTTCTTACTCAACTGCACCCCACCAGCGTGCTCCGGGAACCCTATAAGGAAAGCAGCCGAGGCGGGCCGGCATTGCTGGCTCGTCCCTCGGGAGGATGCTTGCTGGGTTCTGGTGTGGGCAGCGGTGCCTACCGGCTGCTCTCTGCCAGGGATGTGTTTCTTCTAGACTAAGCAGCACCTTTGCCTGCTGCCGCTGGACGGTCATCCCAGGACTGGGCTGGGAGTGACCCTGGGCATGGGAGAGGCATGGCCCAGGAGGTCACAGCTTGGCTTGGCATCACTCCCATTAAGGGGTGCCAGCCTGGAGGGACCTGAACTTCACCCCAAAGCAGGGGCTCGGGGACCCAGAGACTTCTTTGCCCTCATTCCCGGGAGCAGCCCTGTGCTGCCTGTCGAGCCGGGCTTCGGGACTGCGCGTCGGAGCACACACACTAATTCCAGACTTGGGGTTGGCCCTGGGTGAAGACCCGCCTCTATTAACCCCCCACTTTTCCCTCCCTCTCACCTTGGAGAGATTCAGATGCCTTTGCTCAGTGGACTTAGGACCTGGTTTTTTCATTCATGTGTCTGTGGGTCATTACCAACTTCTTTATGCCAATGAGTAGCCATTTCTGTGTCACTAGCACCTGTTGATGGGCTTCTGTCTTTCGTGCACCTCGAGGCTCTCGTTGGGTCACGTCCTGGACAGGCAAGTTCCTGCCCTCCCGAGGTTCTGATGGGATCCGAGCCAGCTTCAGAACTTCTCGAGGTCTTCCTTCATTGCCCCTCTGCTGCTGAATGATTTACACCCCAGACTTATTTATTATTTTGTTTTGGGGGACCACACCTGGCAATGTTTAGGGCTTCCTTCTGGCTCTGTGCTCAGAGATCTCTCTTGGTGGGACTCGGGAGACTGAGTGTCTTGCCAGGGATTAAACCTGGGTCAGCCAGGTGCAAGGCAAATAAGTGCCTTACCTGCACAGCTAAGTCTCTCCAGCCCCTAGGCCCCCAAATTTAGTAGCATAAATAGTGTTGCCGCATAGTGGGAACTCGGGCTGAGTTTCCCCAGAGCCCTGCCAGGCTGTGCCAGCGTCGTGGTCTTCTCTCTGCTCACCCAAGAACCATCAGCTTCCACACTCCCATGGCAGCTGAAAGGCTTGGGATGAAACCACTTGGGTTGTGGTTCAATTTGTGTTTTCTCCATTCTTGATGGTGGGGGCATGGGAGTGAATCTGGCTACACCCGGCAGTGCTCAGGGCTTACTCTGGCTCTGTGCTGAGGAGTCTCTCCTAGAGGCGCTCAGGGACTATATCCAGTGCCGAGAATCAAATGGTTGTCCACGAGCAAGGCTAGTTAGTATGTCTGCTCCTGTGCTATCTGTCTGGCTTCACTGTTTCTTGGTGCTTAATCTCATGGTCACATTGTTTTTCTGTTTTTCTTTCTGTGGGCTCTTAACTGTGAGCCCCTCCCCCCCACCTTGCATTAAGCCCCCGTGGAAGAAGGGACTGCCTGGCCTTTTTGATTGGAGGAGCTCCATCCTTTTGCCCAGCGCTGGGCCTAGATGACTAGTGGTGAGTGCCACTCGCTGGCACTCAGAGAACATGTCCCGGCAGAAGAGAGTGTGTGTATGTGGGGGAGGTGAGGTCTCCCTGATTTCACCACTGGAAGCTGGTCCCTCAGGGTAGCTTGGGAGAATGGGATGGGATCAACCTGTTGGGGTTGTTTGGAGACACAGGGCAAGTTTGGAACGGCCAGGCCAAATTCAGGCTCCTGGTGACCCCATGAAGATGGGGACACTCCCGTTCTCTATCATGCCTCTCCAGTCAGGACCAACTTAGAATAATTGCATTAAAAGTTTCCAACTTCCGGCCAGGAAGCGAGCTTGTGTAAAGCAGAAAGCTGGGCCCAGAGGAGCTCAGCTGAGGTGAGAGTGTGGTGCTGAGTGTATGGTACCTCCCTCCCCTGAAGGCAGGCCTGGGGTAGTGCTAATGGGGGGGGGGTGGCCAGCAGGAGGAAGAGTCCAGGAGCAGGAGAGACTGCACAACGCTCCAGTGTAACATGCCCGTGCTCCCTCATGACTAGCTGAAACATTCTACTGAACCCAGAGCAGGACTTGGCAAACCATGTACTCCAGGCTCCCAGGCAACTTTTGTCAATAAAGTTTTACTGAATTGAAGTCACATATATTTGTTTAGGCGTACCTATGGCAAGGTGTTGTGTGTGTGTGTGATAAAGATGGCACAGTAGTATAAGTTGTAGAAGAAACTGTGTGTCCTGCAAAGTCTGAAGTTTTTACTCTCTTTTAAAAAAGCCAGTGCACAGAATTGAGTGTTGAAAGTAGGTAAAGGAATCACTTGTATCACTGTCTTCCCATTGTTCATCAATTTGCTCGAGTGGGCACCAGTAACATCTCCTTATGTCCTGTCACATGCTAGTGTAGCCCAAGGGCATCTGCTCGCTCCAGGGACATAAAGAGCCTCAAACCATTCCATCAGGTCATGGGAATGAGATCTATTTGTTACTGGTATTTGGCCTATCAAATATGACATGGGTAGCTTGCCAGGCTCTGCCATGCAGGTGGGATACTCTTGTAGTCGCCTCTAATCTCGTGCATTTATTGATGAACCGGGCTTGTGATCAGCTCTTCTGCTGGGTGGAACTCTGATGAGAGGGAGTCCGGATGTGGAAAATGGCGGCCCTCAGAGTATGGGGGGTTCCTCTGGCTTCTTGCGAGACTCTGCTGGGATGACGCGCCAGGGCTAGAACCTGCCTTCCCTCCTGGGCGCCTCAGGATTAGCTGGGCACAGGGAGAGCTGGTAGCAGCTCTGCCCCGTGTTTGGTAAGGAATAGCATGTATGCTATCCATAAAGGTAAAGGAATATACATGATAACTTTTCAGTATGTGTATTGAAAACCATAATGCCCAAAAAGGAGGGGGGCAGGGAGCTGAGGGAAACTGGGGACATTGGTGGTGAGAAATGTGCACTGGCGTAGGGATGGTGTTGGATTGGTGTTGAACATTGTATGACTGAAACCCAGTTATGAACAATTTTGTATTTTGTAACTGTGTATCTCACTGTGATTGAATTTAAAAAAAAAGTTCACGGGCTGGAGTGATAGCACAGCGGGTAGGGTGTTTGCCTTGCATGCAGCCAACCCAGATTCCATCACTGGCATCCCATAGGGTCCCCTGAGCACCGCCAGGAGTAATTCCTGAGTGCAAAGCCAGGAGTAACCCCCTGAACATGGCCGGGTGTGACCCCAAAAAAAAAAAAAAAAAAATTAAAAGTTCAGTCTTTGGTTTAGAGTTTCATTCACTTGTACATCATGAGGAACAGAACTGTGATGCTTTGGATCAGATTGTGAGATGAGGGGGGACCCCGGAAACTCTTCAGCGCAAGTCTGCTCAACAGTAAATAACGGCTCCGCCTGGGAAGGCTTTCCTACAAGTGTTGGGTGCTCGGGAGAACAAAGAGTGTCCGTGGAAACACCAGCCCCCTCTCTGTGGTTCTGCTGGGAGTAGGCAGCAGAGGCTCGGGAGGAGCAGAGCAGACCATGGAGGTGAGCATACATTTAGAGTTTGTAAAGCCGCTTGGCAAGCCAGCACCCAGGAGTGGCAGAAAGGCTGGTTGGCGCACACCTCCTCTCTGCTTTGCCTTCGTCCACGAAAAGGCTGCATGAATGGGGAATAATTAGCCTCGGGTAAATGCTGCCAGAAAACTGGAGAGAAATCGGTGGAGAAACGGGGCCGCATTGTTCCAAGCTGGGTATTATTGGCTGCGGGGTTTTATTTCCGCGTTTACGGGAGTCGTGGGTGCCCGGGTTCTCCTTGCATGAGTTACGTGCGTCCTTCTTGCTCGGTTCATTTGAGCAACGCTGAAGCCAGGCCCTTCCTTCTTGCCAGCTGGATGCAGGCTCCCTAGTTGGGGCACCTGTGCTTCCCGGGAGTCCCCAGCCTCCGGCTCCCTGTTCAGCTGCATCCTGCCGGCGGTGGGAAGACTCTCTCCCACTCCCGTGGGCAGTGGGCAGACTCTGTCCTGCTCCCGGGGGCTCCTTCAGAGGCTGGAGTGGCCCCGTGCAGGGCAGCTGAGCCCAACCTGTTGGTATAACATGCAAGAAATGATCCACTAATCCAGAACTTCTTAGGTAATAGGTGTTTCATAACCAGGCCACCTGTGGGGGAGGAAAAGCAAAGGGTTTGCAACAGGACAGATAAAGAAGTGTTGAAAGAAACAAGGGCTTGAGGGAGATGGGAACAGTCTACTTGGGCGGTCAGAGGATGGTTGTTTGGTTAGTGCTGAAATTCTCAGAAAGGCATTGTGTTAAAATATGGGGTTTGGGGCCAGAGCGATAGTCCAGTGGGGAGAGCGTTTGCCTTGCATGCTGTCGACCGGGTTCGATCCCCAGCATCCCATATGGTTCCCTGAGCACAGCCAGGAGTAATTCCTGAGTGCAGAGCCAGGAGTAACCCCTGAGCATTGCCGGGTGTGACCCAAAATATATATCACTGTATCACTGTCTTCCCGTTCATCAACGATTTGCTCAAGTGGGCACCAGTAACATCTCCATATGTCCTGTCTCATGCTAGTAGAGCCCAAGGGTATCTGCTTGCTCCAGAAAATTAAAGAGCCTCAAACCATTCCATCAGGTCATGGGAATGGTCTATAATTGTTACTGGTATTTGGTATATCAAATATGACACGGGTAGCTTGCCAGGCTCTGCCGTGTGGGTGGCATACTCTTGTAGTCACCTCTGATCTCCAGCATTTATTGATGAACTGAGCGGCTGCAAGCAGCCATGCGAGATGTATGTATGTGTGTGTGTGTGTGTATACACACACACACACACACACATATATACATATATATATATATATATGAGTTTTATTGAGATTACGTCTGCTTACTTGACTACATGTGTTTTAGGGGCATAGTTTTACACCCCTTTATATTATGTGACTGCCGTGCGCTGTGCTTGGCATCACAGTACTGCTTTCTCTCCCCAGCTCATGCCCCTCCCTCTGCAGCCCCTCCTTTCTCCCCTCCAGCCCCTATAACCGCAGCTCTGTAGTCTGACTTCACAGATTGGTTCTCTTTGGTTCTGCCTGTTCCTTTGCTTTGCTGCTCAGCCCCTGCCTGATGAGTGAGATCACTGGGTACTTGTCTTTCTCCTTCAGACTTATATAACTCAATAGGATTCTTTTATTTTTAGCCACATTGTAGCAAAAGACAAGATTTCATGTGGGTGTGGGCTGCTGGAGAAGGTCGGGCCACAGCTGGCAGTGCTCAGGGGATCTGGCGTGGTGCTGAGGGTTTGAACTTGGGTCACCGCTGCCGTAGCCACAGGCAAGGCGAGCACCTCCCCTCTTGTGCTGTCTTCCCGGCCCCAGAGATTTCATTTCCCTCACAGCTGAGTAGGATCCTATAGTGTCCACATACCACGTCTTTAGACGCTCACCCATTGTTGAGCATTTGGCTTGTTTCTAAGTCTTAGATGGAGCAAATGGTTCTTCAGTGAACATAGGGTGCACACAGCGTGCTTTGGGGTGGGCTACACCTGGCAGTGCTCAGGGCTTAGTCTTGACTGTGCTCAGGAGTGACCCTAGCGGTGTCCAGGAGACCAAACGCCTGGCTGGGGATCAAAACAGAATCATCTGTGCACGAGACAAGTGCCTTAGCCCCAGCACAAGCTTTCTGGTCCCAGACATGCTTTAAGTAAAGGAATTCTACAACACTGGTTTGTCTGAGTGGTGGGACTTGTACGGAAAGCTCCACTTCTGAGTAAATTGCAGTTGAGCAAGCCGGGGAGGGAGAGTCTGGCATGGAGGGGCTGTGAGCGTCTCAATTTTGTTGACAACAAATGTTTTCCCGGCACTTGTTATCCGCAGTTATTTTCTGAGCCAATTTGGTGCCCTGGAATTGAGAAGTTTAAAGCCTAGTTGGGAGATGAACATGTTGAAAACAGTTCATAGCTGTTCCCGAGTAGCACATGGTAAATGTCAACGTCAGAATAAGGGACATGGTAATTGCTTATACGGGCTGACAGTGCGTAGGGGAGTCTCGTGACAAACGTAACTCACGAGACGGTCCCTCTGCCCGGAGAGTAACAGAAGTAGGGCTAGTGCCTCTTAATTATTCACAGATTATCTGCATTGCAGTTGATCCTGCTTTTAGTTTGCTGCTTATGTCATCCCCTGCCTAGGTGCGTTCCTGCCTCTCTTCCAACCCGGTGGGAGCAGGAGAGGGAAGGGGCTCATCGTTTCCTCCTAAAGCAAAACGTGCACCAGCCCCTGCGCACAGCGTCCTTGAGAACCAGTTGAGACCTCTAGGTAGGGAGAGGCTCCCGGTCAGTTTCTCTTACTGCCCTTGGGCAGCTTGAGCCATAGAGGGTGTAGCGGGGTCCGGGATGCTCTTTGTGTCCTGTGGATTTGACTGGCTCACACCAGAGGCACTGACCTTGTGAGTGTTCCCAGCGCCACCTCCCACTGGCTAAACATCTTCTCTCCTTCATCTACTCGTCTGATGAGAGCTGGTCCCGCCGTCGCTGGCAGCACGGAGCCAGAGTTCAGAGTCCCACGTCCGCAACTGCAGAGTGAGAGCATGCGTCACACAGTGTCCCCCGCAGAAGTGCCGTGGGCATTGGACGGTGGAGACGCTCTGCAGGAGGACTAGCAGATCTGACCCTGCCCAGGACAGTCCTTGTGAATACCCCAGTGGACCACGGGGAGCAGGCGCCTCCCAGCTAAGAACCACTGGACTTGTTTTTCACAATTGCTTCTCACACTGCAGTTTGTACGTCTGTGATGAGTTTGCTCCTGGACCAGTACAAGTTTAGAGTAGGACTGAGGAAGAGTTTATGAGATATCTGAGTAATAGCTACATTTTATTTAAGTGTAAGGGAATTCGTTACAAAGTTGCTCATGTTGGAGTAAGTCACACAGTGTTCCAGCCCTTTCCTTCATCAGTACATTTCCCACCCCACCGGTATCTCCTCCCACCGTGCCCTCCTCCAGCCTGCCTCTGTGGCAGATGCTTTTCCTCTCTCTCTCTCTCTCTCTCTCTCTCTCTCTCTCTCTCTCTCTCTCTCTCTCTCTCTCTCTCTCTCTCTCTCTCTCTCTCCTCTCTCTCTCGCTCTCTCTCTCCTTTTATGCATTGTGGTTTTCAATACAAGTAGGGAAATGGTATCATGTCTATCACTTTACCTACACAAGGGAGTTTTTAACTATGGCAACACCAGTTCACATCCGTTTCTCATCGTCCATCCCTGGGCAAAGGGCTTCTCTCCGAGGCTTCAGAGGGGACCCGGTTGTCGGCCGTTTCAAATCATCTGTGTCCCCGCAGTTTCCTCATAACTGGCAGGCACTGAGTTGGCTGTTGCTTTGCTTCATGAATCATTTGCACAATTAATGCAGAGTTCAGATAAGAAAGTGTCTCTACTGAATACAGCGTTTGGTCTGTAGGGACTCCTACAGACTCCTACAGTGTTTGGTTGTTTAGGGAGTCCATAAACGCATAAAACCTGTTCCTGAAGCTACAATATTGCTTTTATTCCAGAGGTCTCCAGGTTACAGCTGGTTTTGCAGTGCAGTCCCCAGCTCGCCTCTACCCTTCGGGCCCTGTGCCTGTAATTGAGACAGCATCCACCAGGGGCCGTCGGGCTAGGATTTTCCCTGCTGCTTTAGAGCGCCTTCCCATTCATCTGCAGAAAGGACAGTTTCCCTTCCTGGTCATGGTGTCTCAGAACTCTCTGCCCTGTTTCATGGGGCAGAGAGTCTTTTTTTTTCCTGAGGGCAGCCACACAATTTTCTTGTAATCTGTGTTTTTATGCCACCTCTCCAGGAAACGAGATACAAAAGTAATGAAATCTCAGTGCATGGCAAATTCACTCTGGAAATAGCCAAAGACTCTGGGCATGAGCTCAAATGGCCGAGCATCTGCCTAGCACTGTGAGGCTCTGGATTCCTTCCCCGCGCCACCTGCTGGCCCCAGGCACCTGCTGGGCCAAGCGGCCATGTGCCACCCAGGGTGACCTCGGCCCCACCGTCCCCACAACTCCTCTGAGTGACCCCTATAAAATATTCACACTTATTTGCAAAGACGGAAGAAGGGGGCCCAAGCCGGGGTGGGGGGACTCCACAAAGTGATTGATCTTTTCTTTTCCATCCTAACGAGTTCCTTTATCCCCTCCCCGGTTAGACTCTGTGTGTGTGTGTGTGTGTGTGTGCATGTATGTGTGTGCACGTGTGTATGTGTGTTTGGAGACATTAAAACTGCGACTCTGCAAAGGTCACTGATCATTCCCACCTCGTGGGGTTTCCATAAAGGGTGCACCTTTGTTTTGTTTTGTTTTTTTGCTTTTTAGGTCACACCCGGCAATGCTCAGGGGCTACTCCTGGCTCTGCACTCAGGAATTACTCCTGGCGGTGCTCGGGGACCATATGGGATGCCGGGATCGAACCCAGGCCGGTATAGGCCGGCCGCGTGCAAGGCAAACGCCCTACCCGCTGGGCTATCGCTCCGGCCCCAAGGGGCACCTTTGGATGCGCTTATCTAACCCCGTCCTCTTCTCTCTTTCCAGGGGAGTCCCATACCCTGCAGGAGGGCAGGCCTGGGAATGCCAAGCCCCGGCTTCCTAGAGGCAGTGTTTCAGCTGGCCGGACAGATCAAATAACACTCGGGCTGGTTAACAAAAGCCTCCCCGGCAGGAAGGTGTTGGAAGCTGGAGTGTGGAAATTTACCCAGCGTTATTTCTTTGACAGTGAAGGAGACTGTGCCCGAAGGATGCCAGGTGCCCGCAGCTACACGGAGTGCCACAGGTCCCCCTTCTGGCTCGCGGTGGCATGGATGAGGTCGAGGATGCAGAGCCGTCCGAGGGAGGATCCTGGCCTGGCTGCGCTCCCCACCCCCAGACTGGGGACTTCAGGTGTGAGATCTCAGGAAAGGGGCTTAGGCTCCCTCAGCTTTCCTCACCGGAGCCTCGCCAGTCTGCTTTGGATTTCAGAATCTACAAGGGCCTGGTAGAAAAAAGGAGCTGGCGGAGGTGAGAAAGCCCCTAGAAGCTTCCCCGAACCTGTGGTCAGAGCCCTCCCTCCTGTTCTGGAGAGGGAGCAGTGTCCGAGCCGCTGAAGGCTGTGGACACTTCGAGCTGGGCTGTCCCTCCTCGGTCAAAGAATACAGCTGGGTCCCAGCTCTGCCCAGTAGCTGAGGGACCCTCTTGGGACCTACAGTCCAAAGGGACCGCTTCTGTTTCTCAGCCTGGTGCGCCGTGAAGGTGAAGACCTTGATTTCACATCCTTGAGGACACTCGGCTTCTCTTTCCCAGAGGTCGTCTTGGAAAGAAGCATGAAAAGCTGGAAGGTCCCAGAGGCGCTCAGGGTGTGTAGGAGCTGGGGCTCTGCCCTCCCCCTGCTGGCGCAGGGAACAATCTAAACCCCAACTTCTGCCGCGCAGAGTCTTGGGCCGGCCTCTTGGTCTCCAGGGAGCTTGTGCACAGCCCTGCCCCCCGGGCAAGGGCCTTCCAGGGCTTCATCAGGACTTGGCAGAATGAGGTGCACTGGGGAAGCCACTGACGGCCCCTCCATCGCCTGGGCAGCCCCTGAGCACTGAGCCCACGATGGCCGAGAAGGGTGACTGCCTCGCCAGCGTGTGCGGGTACGACCTCGGGGGCGCTTCGTTGATTTCCAGCCCCTGGGCCGGTGTGAAACGGGCTGGTGCTGTCGGCTGTGGACAGCAGGGCCTGCCGCAAGGTGGCCGTGAAGAAGATCGCCCTGAGTGACGCCCGCAGCATGAAGCACGCCCTCCGGGGAGATCAAGATCATCCGGCGCCTGGACCACGATAACGTGGTGAAGGTGTATGAGGTTCTGGGGCCCCAGGGCGCCGAGCTGCAGGGTGAGCTCTTCCAGTTCAGCGTGGCCTACATCGTGCAGGAGTACATGGAGACGGACCTGGCGCGCCTGCTGGAGCAGGGCACGCTCACCGCCGAGCACGCCAAGCTCTTCATGTACCAGCTGCTCCGCGGCCTCAAGTACATCCACTCGGCCAACGTGCTGCACCGCGACCTCAAGCCCGCCAACATCTTCATCAGCACCGAGGACCTCGTACTCAAGATCGGGGACTTTGGGCTGGCCAGGATTGTGGACCAGCACTACTCACACAAGGTAGGGTCTGTCGGGCGGATGGGCTCCGGGTCACCCCAACTGCCACGGGATCCGAGCATTGGGGTTGTAGCCGCCAGACTGAAGGCCCGGGAATACCTGGATGGAACCAGGATGCTGGGGAAGTCTAGGCTCTGTCCCACATTCATGTGCAAGAACTGAGTTCTGCAAGACAGACTCGGGCTTCATCTTGGGGAGCTTCTGAGCTCGCAGTGCTCCTTAACTTTCAGTGCTCTGAGTGCTCCTTAACTCTCAGTGCTCCTTAGCTCTCAGTGCTCTCAGTGCTCCTTAACTCTCAGTGCTCCTTAACTCTCAGTGCTCCTTAGTAATCTCAGTGCTCCTTAGCTCTCAGTGCTCCTTAGTGCTCCTATCTCAGTGCTCCTTAAGTCTCCTTAGCTCTCAGTGCTCCTTAACTCTCAGTGCTCCTTAGCTCTCAGTGCTCCCTTAGCTCCTCAGTGCTCCTTAGCTCTCAGTGCTCTGAGTGCTCCTTAGCTCTCAGTGCTCCTTAGTTCTTAGTGCTCCTTAACTCTCAGTGCTCCTTAGCTCTCAGTGCTCCTTAACTCTCAGTGCTCTTAACTCTCAGTGCTCTGAGTGCTCCTTAGCTCTCAGTGCTCCTTAGCTCTCAATGCTCCTTAACTCTCAGTGCTCTGAGTGCTCCTTAGCTCTCAGTGCTCCTTAGCTCCCTCTGAATGTGCAGTGCGTGTGTGCCTCTGGCTTCCTCTTCTGCCTGCTGTGCCCAGAGCCACCCCTGACCCCTCCCCTGCTCTCTGTACTGGAATGCAGTGAGGCCAGCACCAGGCCAGTCCTACACGCTGCTTCTGCTCACCTCCTCGTGTCCCACCCTCTGCCACCAGGCAGGGGGCACAAAGATCCCTCGCTGGTATCCATCATCCACCTCTCCCGGGTGCCCTGTGGCCTGGCCCTTTGCAGTGTGGTACTCAAGTTGGGGGTGCCCCCTGTTGTGCTGAGCCTCTGGGGCTGACAGACTCTGCTGAGAGCAGTGTTACCCCCCCACCTCCAACCTCTGCTCACCAGAATTCTGCTCCCTCTCTCCCCTGGCTCCCATCCCTGAGCAAGCACTCATCAGAATTGGGTATTGGGTATAAGTTCTAATCTCCTATGGAAATCTTGGCATCACAGTTATTTTATTAGAAAGCAAATATCCCTCGGAAGGAGATACCCCGCAGAGGGTTATCAGCCGAAGACCTGGGGTGTGTGGCCTTGAACCTGCTCACGGCCGCTGCTCTGAGCCCCGTGTCTCGGTCTCTGTTCTCCCTGGGAGCTGCAGGCTGCAGAGCTGCCGGCAGGTTCTGGTATGCCTGGTGTCACTGCCCTGAATGGGAGACAGGGCTCCCACCTATTTCAGACCCCAAGTCAGCCACGAGCTTTCCCTCTGCCCCTTCCTCCCTCCAGGCCATTGGTTAGACAAAGGTCAGCGGACTCCGGAGGCCAGAATAGCCATGGTTAAAAATAACCACAATCAGCAGCCAGGGCGATTATAGGGCTCTTGCCTTGCATAGACCAGATGCAGACTTGATCCCAGCACCTCGTGGGCCCCCAGCCCTGCCACGTGTGGTCCTGGGTGCTCTCAAGCACCACCAGCCATGGTGCTCCCACACCCCAGAGCCCATCCAGCACCGTATTCTTAGGCCCTTGCTGGGCAGAGAATCACTTAAGTAGCTCCCAGAGCCCCTCAAAATAGTCTCCCCCTCTTCCTAGTGTGCAGAGCCCTTTCTGCCTTTCTTCCAAGGAATCCTCACTCCAGTCAGACCAAGTGGGGAAGTGAGGAGGAAATATCTCTGGGAGTGATTTCCAAACCCACTGTGGGGTCGGGACAGTGTCGGGAGCCTCCTAGGAAGGCTGGCCATGCAGTACAGGGATCAAACCCAGGGCTCAGACATGCAAAGAATGACTTTGTGCTCCAGCCCTTAGCGCTGGCTCCCTGTCTCCAAACCAAGTGTTTGAAGATCCAAACCAGTTCTCATTTGTCCAGGGCACAAGAGAATACCTGGTTGCAGTATTTCTAGTGTGCACCAAGCCCCCTCGGAGATACTTGGGAAGAGCCCGGACGTGACGGTGTGAGGCAGTGAAGCACAGGGGGTCTCAGAGGCGCAGACAGGAACTGGGACTTGGGGGTGGCGGACAGGGGGCTTCACAGTGATCCTCTGTGCATGCCTACTGCTTTTCACCCATCCGCTACAGGAGCCTCAGTTTCCCCTCTTGTCTGGATGGTACTCCTCTCCCTGCCGCTCCCTAGCCTGGCACACCAGGCGCTCTGGTCACTGACCCCATGGACCTGTTTCTTGGGCAGGAAGTCACTTCTCCAGTGTGGCTGGCTGAGGCAAGTGCCTCACTCCTCCCTAGCACCCTTCAGTAAAATAAGGAGCCACGTACCTGTAGGTGCTCACGGAGCTCCCTCCCTGCCTCTTGGTCATGCACGGGCGGCCATCAACCTCCTCCCCACTCTTCCTGGGTGATGACCAAAGACTTTCTGTTTGGTGTTTTTATTTATCTGCTGTGCATTTAAATCACTTTCCGGCAAATCGCAGCAGCAGCTGTGAGCACTTAGGGCAAGTGGCCCGTTTCAGGGGAGAGAAGAATGGCTGTCTCCGCCCACGGTTGACATTGGCCCAGGGACACAGTTTGATTGTAGGTGGCCTTTTTTTGGCCTT
This sequence comes from Cryptotis parvus, assembly GCA_021461705.1. Lineage (NCBI taxonomy): Eukaryota > Metazoa > Chordata > Mammalia > Eulipotyphla > Soricidae > Cryptotis > Cryptotis parvus. The sequence goes on along the minus strand of JAJIBD010003870.1, from coordinate 65,203 downwards.
CTCTCTGTCCTAAAGGCATTCTAGGTGCCCGGCTGACATCCACTTTTTCACCCCAGAATTCCCTGGCACTCGCCATTTCCCCACTCTGACTTTGGCGTCTATAAGCCTACATCCTAAGCAGAGAGTGCCTTGGTTTGTTTGCTTGTTTTTGTTTTGTTTGCTTGTTTTGGCAGAGTCCTCCCAAGCAGTTCATAGGGTGCCCGAGAGCTGCTCCTAGCGGTACCTGGCCAACCTGGCAGAATGGTTCAGTACAGGGACCGAGGGCGTGGTGTTGCTTGGGCCTTGCCGTGCTAAGGACCCAAGGGCCACCCTAGCAGTGCTCAGGGACCTCTAGATTCAAAGCTGGCAGTGTTTGGGGAACCATGTGGTGCAGGAGACCAAGCCCAGGCCCTGTGCATGCTTTTGACTGTCTCCCCAGCCCAGCCCAGCTTTTTGGATCTTGAGGAATCCTTGGGTACCATTTTGCTTCTCCAGAAACTCTGGTCTTTGTGCTGAGCCATGGCCCTGGGTTGATTTTGCTGGTTGTCTGAAAGAGAGGGAAGGATATCCACTTAGCACTTATTACAACCCGCGTGTAGGCCATTGAGCCCATAGAAGGTCTGACTGAGAGAGGGAAAGGTCATTCTTCCAGCCAACTGAATGAGTGGGTTGCACCTGAGTATCTCCTCCTTGCCCCCCAAAGCCCCAGGTGCTGGAAAGGCGATGTCTACATGTGAACTACCCTAACCGTGACTGCTTCTAATGTCACCTGACTCCTGGGCTCCCCTGGAAGTTGGTGCTGCCCCGAGTCACAACCCAACCCTATGTGTGGGGTTCAGAGAAGTTTCTCCTTTTCCTAAGCTCAGGGACAGGCTTGGCCACATCATGCCTGAGCCCGATTTCTTGGCTGGACACCACCTCAGCTACACACACATTCTGGCCATTTGGCCTGACTAGTCTGGTCATTTTTCCATCTCCTCTTAGGTCCTGTTTCTGTAATTCAAGACAGCAACCACCAGGGGTCAGTCAGACTCAGCTTTGACCAGGCTCGGCTCTGCAGCAGTCTTCATTCCCTGCCTCTCTCCTGGCAGGGCCTGGCCTGGGCAGGTGAACGGTAGTGTCTGGCACAGGAGGCGCTGCTGATCCAGCTCTTGCTCATGAGCATCTTCAAGTCTCTGTGTCAGTAGTACTCCCTCACCCTTCGCGACGGCCTCCATGAGTGCTTTCCCTGGTTTCCCTTATTCTGGAATAAGAGCAACATCGTCTTCCATTGTGCACCTTTGCCACAACTTCTTTTTTTTAAAATATTTTATTATACCACCGTGAGATATACAATTACAAAGATGTTCATAAGATGTTGATATTTGGGTTTCGGCCATACAGTGTTCCAGCACCCATCCCTCCACCAGTGCCCATTTCCCACCACCAATGTCCCCGATTCCCTCCCCCCCTCCCCCATTCCGCCTCTATGGCAGGTTCTTTATTTCTTTCCCTTTCTCTCTCTCTCTTTCTCTTTTCCTTCCCTTCCACATTGTGGATTACAATACATACATTAAGAGGTTGTCATGTGTATCTTTTGGCCTGTATTTAATGCTCAGTTCTAGGTTGGTATTAGCACTTTCAACAATTGTTAGCACACTGTTCCATTCTCTGTCTTACCTAACCTCTGACTCCCACACATTTTTGATAATTTCCACCTTTGTTAAGACCGCCTGATCCATGTTTTGCCTGACCTTGGATATTGGTATCATAATATGTACACATATATTTATGTCATGCAAATAAATGCAGTCATTCTATATCTGTCTCTCTCCTTCTGGCTAATTTCACTCAACATGATCCTCTCCATGACCATCCATTTATAGGCAAATTTCATAACTTCATTTTTCCTAGCAGCTGCATAATATTCCATTGTGTAGATGTACCACAGTTTCTTTATCCAGTCATCAATTCTCAGGCACTCTGGTTGTTTCCAGATTCTGGCTATTGTGAATAATGCTGCTATGAACATATAAAAGTAGGTGTGGTGTTTCTGCTGTGTGTTTTTGGCTTCCCAGAGTATATTCCCAGGAGTGGTATGGCTGGGTCAAATGAAAATTCAATTTATAGTCTTTGGAGGAATGTCCATATTGTTTTCCAGAAAGGCTGTACCAGCTGACATTCCCACCAACAATGGATGAGAGTCCCTTTTCCCTGCATCCACGCCAGCATTTGTTGTTCTTGCTCTTTTGGATATGTGCCAGTCTCTGTGGTGTAAAAATGATATCTCATTGTTTTGATTTGCATCTCTCTGATGATTAATGATGATGAGCATTTTTCATGTCTTTTTGGACATTCAAATTTCTTCCGTGTTGAAGTTTTTGTTCATTTCTTCTCCCCCATTTTTTGATGGGGTTGGCTGTTTTCTTCTTGTAAAGTTCTACCAGTGCCTGGTATATCCTGGATATAAACCCCTTATCAGATGGGTATTGGGTGAATATTCTTTCCCATTCTGTTGACTGTCTTTGTATCTTAGTCACTGTTTCTTTTGAGGTGCAGAAGCCTTTTAGTTTCATGTAGTCCCATATGTTTATCTTTTCTTCTAGTTGCTTTGTTAGTGATGTTTCACCTTTGAAGATGCCTTTAGCATCAATGTTGTGGAGGGTTTTTCCTATGTTTTCTTCAATGTACTTTTATGGATTCAGGTCTGATATCGAGATTTTTTAAGTCTATTTTGATCTGATTTTTTGTGCATGGTGTTAGACAGAGGTCCAAATTCATTTTTTTACATGTCACTGCCCAGTTTTCCCAGCACCACTTGTTGAAGAGGCTTTCCTTACTCCATTTTGGATTATTTAATCTTTATCAAAGATTAAATGATCATGTCTTTGATTTAATGATCATGTCTTTATCAATCTTTGATAAAGATTAAATGATCATGTGTTTGAAGTTGGGAGTCAGGATACTCAATTCTATTCCATAGGTCCACATTTCTGCCACAACTTTTTGATCCATTCATCTGTCGTTGGGCATTTGGGTTGTTTCCAGATCTTGGCTATTATTGGTACTAAGCTCTGTGATGAACATAGGTATGCATATGTCCTTTGAATGGAATGTTTTTGTTTTGGGGAATAATGCTTGAAGTGGTCTCATCAAGTTGAATGGGGGTTTTGGAGAGATCCTTGTGTTTTGGAGAGATCCCTTTATTGCTTTCCAGAGAGGCGGAACCAGAGGATGTTTGGGTGCGGTCGAGTCTAACCCTAGCCAGTAGGACGACAGATCCAGGAGACTCAGGTTTGGCTTGTCACACTGGCACACTCAGAGCCGTGCATTCCTCAGGTGACATGAAGTGTTGGGTGGAGACTCATGACTGTAGCTGTTTAATCTTGGGGTTCAATCCAGGGCCACAGTTGGACTCCAGAGCCACAGGACGGGACCCAAAGCTGTACTTAGAACTGGGTCCCAGCAGGTCTAGCCCATCTCAGTGGTTCCAACTCAGCGTCTCTGTCACCTGCCACTCCTCCTCCATGGTAGCTCCTTGTCTAGAAGCTTGCTGCTCGCCACCCTGTGCCTACACGTATCCCAGAGGCCCCCACTCCTCCCCCAAAGAACTCACACCTGCCGAGGGTCTTCGTAGCTCAGGGGCATGGCTATTCCATGCTAGCCTGACAGTAGCCCTTCCATGTGGGAAGTGGGGAAGGACTAGCTGGCTCAGAGGCCCCACAGCCTCCTGGATTTCCTGGGAACCTCTGAAGGACAACTTGCTGAGGGCCCAGCTACAAGTCCGTAAGCCGCTAAGCAGGTTATTCCAAATCAGTGGAGCTGAAAAGCTCTGTTTGACAGGCTACGGAATATCCCTTTTAAAGGGGGAAAATATGACCTAGGGATTAGGGCAGCGGTTGCTCTGAGCCCATGTCTCTGGACACCCAGCAGCTGTGCTCATTGGTTTTCAACACCCCTTTCCCATGGGGTAGGGAGGCCCCCGTCTCCCCTGCCCAGGGCAGCTACTGCCAGAGCTCCCTCCTGGGAAGCGGCCCCCTCTGCCTCAGGATGATAATATTAATCATTTAGTTATATTTGAAAACAAATTTTTTGGTTTTGAGCCACACCCTGCAGTCCTCAGGGCTTACTCTTGGCTCTGTACGAAGGGGTCACTCCTGGCAGGGTTCTGGGAACTGTATCTGATGCTTGGGGTTTAGCCAGCATTGGTCACTTGCAAGACAAGAGCCTTACCCCTTTGCTGTCGCCTCTGTTCCTGGGAAACTTTTTCCTGCCCAAGCTCAGGTGGATATTTGTAAGATTATTCATGAGTCATACAGTGCAGGCAGATGGGTCCCTGGCAGGGCCACACAAAAGCATCCTTTGTCAGTCCCATCATGCACCAGGGCTGGACCTGGACATTGCAGAGCTTTGTTTGGTCATGGGAAGAAGTTTCCCATACCTGCCCTTTGGGGAAGCCATGAGGATTTACTGCTGCCCCTCCATCATAGACTACAGGACCGTGACGGGAAGAGCCGGTAGAATGTGGGAATGTGGCCGTTGGCCTTGGTATCGACTGCCAGAGACTCACCCTCCCCTTAGACATGTCAGTGAGTCTCATGGCTGATCCACCCTCAGGCCCGGCCCCAGGCCTACGCCCTGAGTGCGCCCAGGTAGTCAGAGTCTCAACAACGCGATGCTTCTTATTTCACAGGCAGATGTGGCTGAGTTTCCCCAGAAGGGCTGGGAAGGCAAATCCCTTTCTAGTTATTTTTTCCTCTGGAAATGCTGTGTTTGCTGTCATTTGACGTGATGGCTCAGCGGAACTGTGCCCCTTCCCTCTGACTACCCCAGCTGTCTTCTCTGTCAGCTCCTCACTGGACAGGCAGAGACCCACCTTCTCATCGCAGTCATCTTATTGCTGAAAATCACTCACGTGTCACCGTCCTGAGTGGCGGCTCTGGCCTTCCTCTGGTTCCTGCCGCTCCTGGTACTCACTGCAGCCTGGCCCAGATGCCACTTCCACAGAGCCTGACCAAATCCTTTCAGGAGAGATAATTGCTTCCTCTGGTAGCTTTCAGCAGTTCTGCCCCCCAGACGGGTGCTGACTGTTCTTAGGCCTTTTCTTGCTAGATTGGGACTGAAGGAGAGGTGGTGTCTATGTTCCTAGCACCCTACATGGGTCTGACCCAGAGTGTGTGCCTGGACTCAGGGTCCTACAAGAGCACGGTCGGCCTGCCCGAGAGTGTAGTGTAGCCCTGGTTGACCTGCCCGTGAGTGCAGTGTAGACCTAGTCGGCCTGCCCGTGAGTGCAGTGTAGCCCTGGTTGGCCTGCCGGTGAGTGCAGTGTAGCCCTGGTCGGCCTGCCCGTGAGTGCAGTGTAGCCCTGGTCAGCCTGCCCGTGAGTGCAGTGTAGCCCTGGTCGGCCTGCCCGTGAGTGCAGTGTAGACCTGGTCGACCTGCCCGTGAGTTCAGTGTAGCCCTGGTCGGCCTGCCGGTGAGTGCAGTGTAGCCCTGGTCGGCCTGCCCGTGAGTGCAGTGTAGCCCTGGTCGGCCTGCCCGTGAGTGCAGTGTAGCCCTGGTCGGCCTGCCCGTGAGTGCAGTGTAGCCCTGGCCGGCCTGCCTGTGATTGCAGTGTAGCCCTGGTCGGCCTGCCGGTGAGTGCAGTGTAGCCCTGGTTGGCCTGCCCGTGAGTGCAGTGTAGACCTGGTTGGCCTGCCCGTGAGTGCAGTGTAGACCTGGTCGGCCTGCCCGTGAGTGTAGTGTAGCCCTGGTTGGCCTGCCCGTGAGTGCAGTGTAGCCCTGGTCGGCCTGCCCGTGAGTGCAGTGTAGCCCTGGCCAGCCTGCCCGTGATTGCAGTGTAGACCCTGGTTGGCCTGCCCGTGAGTGCAGTGTAGACCTAGTTGGCCTGCCCATGAGTGCAGTATAGCCCTGGTTGGCCTGCCCATGAGTGCAGTGTAGACCTGGTCGGCCTGCCCGTGAGTGCAGTGTAGCCCTGGTTGGCCTGCCCGTGAGTGCAGTGTAGCCCTGGCCAGCCTGCCCGTGATTGCAGTGTAGCCCTGGTTGGCCTGCCCGTGAGTGCAGTGTAGACCTGGTTGGCCTGCCCATGAGTGCAGTATAGCCCTGGTTGGCCTGCCCATGAGTGCAGTGTAGCCCTGGTCGGCCTGCCCGTGAGTGCAGTGTAGCCCTGGTCGGCCTGCCCTTGAGTGTAGTGTAGCCCTGGTCGGCCTGCCCGTGAGTGCAGTGTAGCCCTGGTCGGCCTGCCCGTGAGTGCAGTGTAGCCCTGGCCAGCCTGCCCGTGATTGCAGTGTAGCCCTGGTTGGCCTGCCCGTGAGTGCAGTGTAGACCTAGTTGGCCTGCCCATGAGTGCAGTGTAGCCCTGGTTGGCCTGCCCATGAGTGCAGTGTAGCCCTGGTCGGCCTGCCCGTGAGTGCAGTGTAGCCCTGGTTGGCCTGCCTGTGAGTGCAGTATAGCCCTGGTCGGCCTGCCCAGAGTGCAGTGTAGCCCTGGTCGGCCTGCCTGTGAGTGCAGTGTAGACCTGGTCGGCCTGCCCGTGAGTGCAGTGTGAGCCCTGGTCGGCCTGCCCGTGAGTGCAGTGTAGCCCTGGCCAGCCTGCCCGTGATTGCAGTGTAGCCCTGGTTGGCCTGCCCGTGAGTGCAGTGTAGCCCTGGTCGGCCTGCCCGAGTGCAGTGTAGACCTGGTCAGCCTGCCCGTGAGTGCAGTGTAGCCCTTGTCGGCCTGCCCGTGAGTGCAGTGTAGCCCTGGTCAGCCTGCCCGTGAGTGCAGTGTAGCCCTGGTCGGCCTGCCCGTGAGTGCAGTGTAGACCTGGTTGGCCTGCCCGTGAGTGCAGTGTAGCCCTGGTTGGCCTGCCCGTGAGTGCTGCATGGTCCTGGTTGTTCTGCCTGTGACTGCAGTGGAGGTCCTCAAGTGCCTTTCAGAGTAAAGCTTTCAGATCTCGGGAGCCGCTTTGTCACAGTCTTCCGGGAGCTCTGCAGCCAGCACCCCTTATCTTCACATGATCTTCTGGCTCTAAGCTCCTGAGTGTGGCCCCAGTTAATGTTGCATAACCACCTAAAGCAATACAGAGTGATAGATGCTATTGTGGTCCTTGTTTCCCGGAGGAGATGCTAAGAGACACTGCGGTCACCCAAGATCACAGCCATAAATGGCAGGTTGCCTCCATGGAACCAGCTTTGCTTTCCCGGCCACCCAGCTCGCTGGTCTTCTTGGCTGTTGAGGTAACTCTGTGCTCAGAGATGGCCCTGGCCTGCTCTTCCTTTCTATGACTTCTTCTCCTCTTCTTCCTCTTCTTTTTCCCACTTCTTCCTTTGCTTTTATGTCACAATCAGCAGGGCTCAGAGGCTATTTCTGGCTTGGTGTTCAGGAGTGAGCTCCTAGCAGTAGTGAGGGGACCCTATGTAGGCCTATGAATTCAAACCAGAGTGAGTGGGATATGAGGAAAATGCCTTAAGCCCTCAACTCTCTGAGTTCTTTCATCCCCGTCCTAAAAGGGTGTCTTGCAGAGGAGATACTGTGTGAGATAGCCAGCAAGGTCTCTGGGATTGGATGTCGCTGCTCTACAAATCACTCGCTGTTCATGCTGGTGTGGTTTTCTGAGTCATCCCGAACACCATGGACTTGCCTCATTGAACTTGGAGCCAATTTACTCGCGTTCAGCTCAGAATTCTCAAAGTTTGCATGTATGTGGTTGATTCCTCTCCAGCCTGAGTTTAAGACTTTACCCTTCTCCCTGATAGATTTTTTTTTCATGCTGGTTCCAACCTGCTGAGATCTTTGTCCTATTATATCTTTATCCTGCCAGCTTCCTCATTTGTAAGTCTTTCTTCCAAGTCTTCACCCGTATCACTGAATAAAAAGTGTGCAAAGAGATTAGACAAAAGTCTCATAGTTACTTTCTAAGTATCCATCCGCCAGGGAGACAACTGGCTTTCAGTGTCCTGTGGACTCAGTTATCCAACCGGTTGTGAATTCCCATAATGACACAACTGTCTGAAGCATGTTGCTTCACCATCCTCAACAATACCCCAAGAGATGTGCCTGAATGTCTTAATGCCATTCAGGGACACCGTCTCCCAAGTTCCCTCGTTCCACCTCCATTCGGTGGCAGCATCCTGGAGTGAAATGCCCAGTTCCAACTGTCTGACCAGCTGTGGCACTCAGATTCGGAGAGCCACAGTTCACTGTTGTTGGCAGACGCAGCCACTTTGCTTAGAGAAAACCTGATACACACAAATCTAAACTTCACCTGAATCGTGCTGGAGGTGAGGCCCCGGTTAAGTAAACTACCGTGATCTGCTGAGTAGAATGTTATGCAACTCTTTTCAATGGCATTTCTGAAGTTTTCAATAATAGCATGTTTATGTAATGGTGGGTAGGTTAAAAAAGTACAATTCAGAATTGTATGTAAATTAGATCACTGCAGTTACAAAGGAGAGAAAAAATAGAACCCCGTAAAAGATGGACCAGAGCTGGAGATTTGGACAGAGGCTAAGGACCAGCCTTGCACTTGGCTGACTACAGTCTGAACCCCCTCGCTTCATGTGGTTCCCCAAGCATTTCCAGGAGTGACTCCTGAGCACAGAGCCGAGCTAGTCCTGAGCGCCAGTGGGGGTTCTTAAACCTCTACTAGTAACCCCTAGTAGAGGGGTTACTAGTAGAGTAACCCCTAGTAACCCCCTGGTAACCCCTGGACAAAAGCAAACAAAAGAACAGACTAGACGTGAGAGCTCCAAGTAGTAGCCATGGGTGACTGTCATGGGCTACCCCTTCTTCTTCCATAAGGCCTAAAACCCAAACAAATAGAATCACAAATGTTATCGTGGTGTGAATTATATCTCTAAGAATTTTATTTTAGAAGAAGAAATAGATCTTCTGGGGTGGGGAGTTAGCTCTGCTGTCCGGCCTCCAGCACCACACTCCCCTTCCCCCTCTCCAGCATGGCAGGGGTAGCCTTGGGGCGGGCGCCAGCCCCACTGGCAAACTGGTTCTCGCGACTGTGTGGATTCCAGCTCCGGCTCTTCTCCATCTAGAAGAGCAAAGCCAGCCGCAACCCCTCGCCCTGGACACAGCCGGCAGCCACTCCTGTTGCTGAGCTCTGGGCAGCATCGGTGGCCGGATCTGCTCCTTTCACCCTGGATGGGTCCCTTTAGGCATCAATGCACTCAAGCTCCCACCTTGCCCGACAGGAAGTGGGTCTCTCAGGGGCCTCGCTGGTCTGAGAACAGAGCCCAGAGGCCCCAGCACAGGCAGGGGAAGAGAGGAAGCAAGGAAGCCAGAGACCATGGCAGGAGAGAGTCTTTTATCTGTTTGCTTGTTTGTTTGTTGAAACTTTTTTAACATTGAACCACTGTGAGGTAGCCAGACTGCCTTTCTTCCCTCCTCAGGCAAAAGCAGGTACAGAGTCCTGGGAAGTCTCTGCAAAGACTGCAGGCAAGGCCAGGGGCTGCCTCTGGGTCCCGGGGTCCAGCCCTGCCTCCCAGGCGTGTCCTGGGGCAGCCAGGGGACAAAGCATCCTCACCTGCACAGACCGCGAACAGGGACGTTCACAGGAAGAGCCGCGCCCCAGGCCCAGCATGGCGGTGGGAGGGCCTGAGTCCAGAGCTGAGAACCCCAATAAGGTGCGGGGAGAGGAAGTGGCTGTGCCCCCTCTCCAGCCTCATCAGAGACCCCTCCCCGGCATCACCCCAACAGCCCCTCTCCATGCAGAGACCCCAAGTCCCACCTCTAAGAGCCAAGTGCGAGATGAAAGTCGTCTTCCTCCCTTCTGGGCTCGCCCAGTGTCCTTGGCTGACTGGGTTCCTCACTCCCTTCAACCCTTGCAGGAGCAGCCGGGTCATTTGTGTCCTCTTCATGGTGGCAGTTAGTGACACCTGCTCGGCTGGCTCCTGGGAGGGAGTGTTGTTCTGGCAACCCGTGGCCGCTGCTGCCTTGTCAGGGCCTGTGGGAGTCAGGAGGCCCTTGCTAATGGGCCGACGGGCGGGGGGGGGGGGGGGGGGGGGGGGGGGGGGGGAGAGAGAGAGAGAGAGAGAGGGAGAGAGAAAAAAAGAGAGAGAGAGTAGAGAAAGAGAGAGCGAGCGAGAGAGAGAGAGAGTGAGAGAGAGAGAGAGAGAGAGAGAGAGAGAGAGAGAGAGAGAGAGAGAGAGAGAGAGAGAGAGAGAGAGAGAGAGAGAGAGAGAGAGAGAGAGAGAGAGAGAGAGAGAGAGAGAGAGAGAGAGAGAGAGAGAGAGAGAGAGAGAGAGAGAGAGAGAGAGAGAGAGAGAGAGAGAGAGAGAGAGAGAGAGAGAGAGAGAGGGAGAGAGAGGAGAGAGAGAGAGGGAGAGAGAGAGGGAGGAGAGAGAGAGAGAGAGAGAGAGGAGAGAGGAGGGGGGGGGGGGGGGGGGGGGGGGGGGGGGGGGGGGGGGGGGGGGGGGGGGGGGGGGGGGGGAGAGGGGGGGGGTGGGTTGTGTGGCGGGGGAAATTGGGGACATTGGTGGTGGGAAATGTGCACTGGTGAAGGGATGGGTGCTGGAACATTGAATGACCAAAACCCAACAATGAACAACTTTGTAACTGTGTATCTCACTGTGATTCAATACAACTTTTTTTTTTTTTTTGCTTTTGGGTCACACCCAGCAATGCTCAGGGGTTTCTCCTGGCTCTGCACTCAGGAATTACTCCTGACGGTGCTCGGGGGACCATATGGGATGCCGGGATCGAACCCGGGCCGGCATGGGCCGGCCGCGCAAGGCAAACGCTCTACCTGCTGGGCTGGGCTATCACTCCGGCCCCGAATACAACATTTTTAAGAAAAGCAAAGCAGAGAAAGAAACCAGCTCCACTCGCTGTCCAGGAATAGACGTGACAGGACACTAGAGCTGTTTGGCTTTGAGGAGAAGCACAGGGCAGTGAAACAAAAGCAAGTCTTGGCAAGAATCTCGTCTTGCTTCGCTGATTTCTACTTCTAAAGGATTTCCAGCCCAAACGTCCCCGAGACCAGAGAGCTTGCTCGTCCTCCATGTGTTCTGTGTTTGAGATTCAAGGAACCTCTGAATTTTGACTCATGTATAGAGATGGACGTGAGGGAGTCATTCAGCCATCAGAGGTGGAAGTCTGTGCGTGGGGTGCTGTGCCTCAGGGATGTTTGTAGCGCCATCACCACAACAGGGATGCGAACAGGAGTTTCCTGCTCAGCTCCCGTTGGTCCCAACACCACGGCGACTTTATATCCCACATAGGAGAGACATCATTCTGTATCTGTCCCTCGCCTCTGCCTGGCTTCACTCGCCATGATTCCCTCCAGTTCTCTCCATGGAACAGTGAATTGCATGATTTCATCTGTTCTTAGAGCCAAGTGGTGTTCCATTGTGTAGATGTACCAAGTTTCTTAACTTAGACACTTGCATTGTTTCCAGACTTTGGCTGTTGGAATAGTGCTCCTGATTAACATAGGAGCACAAATGTCTTTTCTGAATGCAGTTTTTGGGGCTTGGGAAAGATGACACCAAAAACATACAATTGGTGGGTCATATGGAAGCCCTTGTCACTTGTATCACTTGTCTTCCTGTTGATCATCGATTTGCTCGAGCGGGCACCAGGAACATCTCCATATGTCCTGTCTCATGCTAGTAGAGCCTAAGGGCACCTGCTTGCTCCAGGAACATAAAGAGCCTCAAATCATTCCATCAGGTCATGGGAATGAGGTCTATAATTGTTACTGGTATTTGGCATGGAAGCCCAATTCTTTGTTTTTTTGAAAAGAGTCTTTCAAAAAAAGGTTAAGCAGTCAATATTCCCCAGCACTTGATAAGGTTTTTTCATTTCTGTCTATATCTACACTGGTTGTTTTTTGTCCTTGGTTTCTTCATTTTTTGTGCCATTTTCACTGGTCAGAGGTATACCTCATTGATTTTAATTTGCATTTCCCTGATATTAGTAATGCAGAAAATGTATATATACTTGTTGACCATCTGTATGTGTCTGAAGAGGTATGTTCCATTTCCCCAATTTTTTGGATGTGGTTGAGTGTTTATTTCTTCTTAAGTTTTATAAGTGCTTTATATATTTAGGATGTTAGCTCTTTGTAAGATGAGTGGTGGACAAATAGCCTCTCCAGTCTGTGGGGCATCTTTTTTCTCTGGTCATTGTTTCTTTTTCCGTGCAGAATCTTCTTAGTTCAATGTAGCCCCATTTGTTTACCTTTGCTTCCATTTGCTTGGCCAATGGACTTGAGTCATTGAAGCTAGATTCCATGTCATAAAGGGTTCTGTGTATGTTTCCACAATATAATTTATGAAGTTCGGTCTCATGTAAAGGTCTTTAATCCATTTGAACTCACTTTTGTGCATGGTGAGACATAAGGGTCTAACTTCATTTTTTTACATGTGACTGACCAGTTTTTCTCAACGCCATTTGTTGAGTAGACTTTCCCTTGATCCACTTCATACTAATTTGGTGCGGGACTTGAAGACCTCACCTGACGGTGCTCTGGACATATTCCTGTCCTGTCCTAAGCAGTCAATCATAGTGGGACTCAGGGGACCATTCGTAGTGCTTGGAATCAAACCCTGGTTGACCACATGGAAGGCAAGCACCGAGCTCACTGTACCATCTCTCTGGCTTCTCACTTCATACTTTTGCTTATCTGTCAAAGATTAGCTGTCCAGGTACCATAAGATCTGTCTCTGGACTATCAATTCTGTCCCGTTATTCTGAGAGTCTATAGTAACTCCGGTACCACACTGTCTTGATTACTGTACTTGTGTAGTACAATTGGGGATAGAGAAGAGCTTTGCACTTCCAACCCACTCCCAAGCTTACCAGTTTCAATACAGCTGTGCCTTTATATGCACACTATTCATTTCCTTCTCCAATAGCACCTTTCTCCTCAGCATCTTGCTGGATACAGAGAGGTCACGTGGAGTGACAAATTATAGGACCCAGTTGCACAAACAGAACAAGGTATTTGGAACATTTGGTCAGAGATTTTTAAATACAAAAGAATAGTGGGAACCATTTAAAAAAGTTACTTAGATTCTATTGAGATGTTGTAATCAAATTTAAGAAAGCAAGCTAAGCTAATGGGTTATAGAACTACTTCATTTATGTAAAGAACATCCATGTATACACAACGAGATGGAGGGAAAGGGGGAAATTCCAGGGCATGGTACTCTCTTATGGGAGCCAGGTCAAGGGTGTGTTGAGAATAAGGACTTATTTCCTTAATGCCAATACTTTTGTGTGTGTATGTGTGTTTAGTGTGTGTATAGTGTGTGTATATATATACATATATGTAAGTATATATGTATATATACATATATAGTGGGGTATATGGACGTATATATGTGTATATATACATATATGTATATATACTATATATACGTGTGTATATATACGTGTGTATATATACATATATATACACACATATATATAGTGCATATATATAGTGGGACTTAGGGCTCAGGAGCTACTCCTGACTCTGTGCTCAGGGCTCACTCCCTGGCAGTGATCAGGACCATATGTAATGGGGAGTGAACGGGGGTTGGCTACATGCAAGATAAGCACTCTGGGGCCAGAGCAGTAGTACAGCAGGTAGGGCATTTGCCTTACATACGGCTGACTCTGGTTAAGTCCCTGCATCCCATATGGTCTCCCAAGCATCACTGGGAGTGATTCTTGAGTGCAGAACCAGATGTAACCCTGAACACTGTGCCTCCAGTCCCAAATAAAAAGTCTCTGTACTATCTCTCCAGCCCAGTGCTTTTACTTTTAAATGCATGAGCCTATCCTGTTCTGTTGAAAAATAAAATGCAAAGCCAGAAATGAATTGGTCAGGAAGGCAGAAAGTCCAGGGAAAGGCGGGGCTCCTGAGATTCAGGAGGAAGCAAGAGAACTCAACTTTATTTCTAAAGAAAGGATGTGTGGTCAATTGAAATTTCACATCTTTTTGCTTTTGAATGGAAGAAAGAAAGATTATGAAGGCCTATGCCACTGAGGTCATAAATAATGAAGTATGTCATCTGTAAATGCCTACACTCTATATAGCAGAATTTCCTCCACACACACGGTGTCAGTTAAATGCCCAAGTGGCATTCAAGGAGGGACAGTTTTCCGAAGCAAATCATCCACAAATCAGAGCATATACATGGAAAATACATTCAGTTTCAGGAATTTCTTTGCAAAAGAGGCTTTTCTCATACTCAGATTTTTGCCTAGAAGAGCCAGCAGGCTCTGAACTCAAAACAAGAGCTTCTGAGAAGTGGTTTGTAGAACAGCGCCACCTGTTTAAGATGGTGCCTAGATTCGGGATTGATGTTTTGCCCAAGGCAGAGCTGGTGGAGTCTGTTTCCGAACCCACAAGCCCTCTCTCCCTCCCCAACAGACCGGGGACGAGACAGCCACCCTTAGAGCAGAAAGAAGTGACAGCCGCTAATCTGACAAGTGAGGAGCAGGAAGCAGGAGAGGCTGGTGCCAGACCTAACAGAGTGACAGGCATCAGGCTCAGGGCGGACCTGCTGCCTTGAGGACCGGGAATTGGGACGAGCAGACTCTGGACCCATAGGAGGAAGTTCAATTGTCTCGAGTCTGTCTGAAAAAGCCAATTGTGTGGTTTGTGAGGCCCTGGGGGGGCGCCATCTTCCAGTGACGGCAGCATTCTGTGCCTTGAGTATCATTCTTTCCCTCAACACACGGGGGCAGAGATAGGGCATGCAGTATTGTCCCCCCATATTATTCATGGGGAAACTGAGGCACAGAGCACCAAAGAGACTTACCCTGGCTTCTGTGCCTGCTGGACATAGGCTGGGCTTTACTCCAGGCCATCTGGCCATCAGACCATCAAGTTTTCTTTCCAGCGCTTCCCAACTATTTCTGAGACCCAAGCATCCACCCAGGGCCTGCTATAGGGGTGCAGAGGCACCCAGAGTTGGGCTTATGCTTTTCCCTCTAAGCAAGGAGTGCTCAGTATTTATCTGCAAGCTTTGAGAAAAATTTAAAAGTCCTGTGACTTGAACCCAAGAAGGGTCCAGAGACGTGGACGGCACCTGCCCGGCATGCACGAGGCCCTGAGTTCTGTCCCTGCCCTGTGCGCTACCCTCCAGCCACTCCCATATTGCCAGAAGTAGCCCTGAACCACCAGTTTTTGGGGGTGAGGTTTGGAGCCATACCTAGCTGTGTTCTGGGATCACTCCTGGCTCTATGCTCTGGGATCACTCCTGGCAGTGCTCAGGGAAACCGTTATGGTGATGGGGTTGGGTCCCAGGTCATTTGCATGAGAGGCGAGAGTCTTACCCTGGTTCTATCTCTCCAGCCCCTCAGGACTCCTATTTAAAAAAACAAACCAGGAGAGAGAAATCTGAAGCTACTGAAAATGGCCCCCTTCCTGTTCTTCAAACCTTTCTATCTAGATGATTAAAACCGAGAAAGGGGCCGTTGCCTACCAAGGAAAGCTCAGCGAGGCTGCACGGCTCCCCCTGAACGACGACATCACACCACATCCTCTCCGAGCACCGCCCAGGGCTCTCAGAGCAGGCTCAGCCACTGACTGAGAGGGACGCACTCAGCCCGCTTCTCCACACCCACCCCAGCATCCCTCAGGCCCCCAGAGTCTTTGCCTGTCCCTGTTTCTGCACCACATGGGTCCCTTCTGCCACCTGTAGTGGCCTGCTCCCCAGAGTCCCACCAAGACTGGACTGATAAAGCCCGTGCGCCTCCCGAGGCGCCCTCGTCCAGTGGAGTGGGGTGTGATCCTGAGAGGGGCTCACAGCTGCTGGTTTTCTACAGTCATGAACAGGCACTTGGCCAGCATCCGGTGTGCTTCTGAGGCCTCTTCTCTGGCCAGAACAGCATAACATATAATTCATCTTCTTTTCCTTTTTTGGTGGAGGGAGTCCATACCCAGCGATGCTCAGGGGTTATACTCCCAGCTCTGCACTCAGGAATTACTCCTGGTGATGCTCAGGGGACTGTATGGGAAGCTGAGGATCAACCTGGGTTGGCCATATGCAAGACAAACGCCCTGTGGTATTATCACTCCAGCCCCATATAATTCATCTTGAAGTCATGAATGACTCTCCCGGCTCTCAGGAAGGTTCTTGCATAGAGACGATGCCGGGAAGGGGAGGGGGTTCCCCTCATCTGGGGAGAACTGCTCACTCCTTTCTTCCGCACCCACCACCACCAGGAGAGACAGGTGTAAAGGTGGCATCCAGACAGGGTCATCAGCACATCCAGCGCCATCCTCGTCAGACACTGACTGGAGTGAAAGTCTGCTGAGGACCCAGAGTGCTGCACACAGTTGACCCGGCTTCAAACCCTGATACTACACATATCAACACATATCACATATGTCACAACACACATATCACAACTCTGAGCCCCACCAGGAGTGATCCCTGAGCACAGAGCTCCAAGCACCGCCGTCTGTGCTGCTCCTTCTCCTTCCTGTTGGGTGTGTAAGGGTTGGCCACCCGATGGGGTGACTGATGGGAGCCTCAGAACGCCGCACCTACCAAGGAAAACTCTGAGAGACCAAGTCCTATGCAAAAGCAAGGGTTTTATTAATAAGCGTAGTATACTCGGGCTCATAGCGTGACCCCAAACGGTCAGTGGCTAAGAGCCCGAGCCCTTCCAGGGAGGATCATTTAAGGAATAATTCCCGTTACAGAAAAGCCCGCGCATAACTATCCAATAGGTTTAAAATATTACATCAAGGTCTGCGGCGCAGGCAGCCAATCACTCTGCACCAGGTAACCATCACCCACCAATCTGAGCGTGTCTAATACTTCTTTCCATATTTGGCACGGCATGGGCCCAGTCACCTATCATACCAAATACGGAGGGGGACATCAGAAGCAACCTCTTGGGAATGTTTGCCTTATAGCCCTCCCTGGAATTATTTGCTTAAGGCCCTTCCTGCTGTGCTCTTGTCTTGTCGAGCCATCATTTTATCAGTTACCTCTGGTTGAGCTATCATTTTATCAGTTACCTCTGGCTCCTGACTTTGTGTTCTGTGGGCGAGGGCCATTCTTTCAGGTGGGCCAATCTACTGGGAGATGGGAAAGCCGCTGAGTGCAGCCTTAGCAGATAGTGGCACGTTCTCTGGGATGTGTGAGTGATGCAGACAGAAAATGGGTCTTCCATAGAAAATGCATCATTCCTTCTGAAAGCCAACCTTCCCTCTGCTGCAGACCATGTGGGGTCGAGGGTGACCCAGGATGTCCGGGGAGCAGAGAGCCTGTGGGCACTTGGGCAGGGACGAGGAGGCATTGCAGGTGTTGGCAAGGCACAGGGAAGGGGCACCTCAGATCCAGTAGGAAATGGGGGATGCTTGTGGGGAGTCAGGGCATGGAGACCCCAAGGAGGAAGGCTGAGGGGGCTCATGCTCGCTTTTGTGTCTATCAGAAAGGAGTCTGGGAAGGGGCGCCAGGAGCAGCTCTGCAGAGCCGGGTGCTTCTCCGAGCCTTTCCCGCAAACCCTTGCAGCCACCCAGTGAAGTGACCTCTGTTCGCCAAAGAAGCACACGGAGGTTCAGGGAGGAGGTGGGGAATGACGCCTTAAGTCACCAGCAGAGAAATGGTGACTGGCCCAGAATCTGCAGCCCACATTGTTATGTAAGTGTGGCAGCAAGGACCCCGCCCGCCCCCCACACACACACACATACACACGCTGGGCAGTGAGGGCTGCCCGGAGAGACCAGAGTCCTTTCCTCCTTCGAGCAAAGTCCAAGGCAGGCTCCAGTCCCTATTCTCACCTGACAGACAGGACGTCGGCAAGCAGTGGCAACCCAAGTGGTTTAGAACAAATTTAATTTTTACTATTGTTGTTTCAAAGAACCAGCTCATGGTTTCATTGATGTTTCAGATTGTTATTTTGGGATTCCAGCTTGTTGATTCCTGCTCTGAGTTTTATTGTTTCTGTCCTCCTGTCTGAGTTGGGATCCTTTGTTGGTCATTTTCTAGCTCTTAAGCTGTTATGTATGTGGGCCCGTTCTTCCTTCCTGATGAATGTTTGCCGGTGTTGATCACCAGCTCCACTGGACAGACACATGCGTGTGGTCCCCGGTCTTCTACTGAATTGTGCCCCTGTGGTCTCTACTTCTGGGAACTGGCTTGGTGCCTGCCAGGAGCACATCTCAGCTCTGCCAATTATCAGCTAATTTGGCCTTGGTTGAGTTATTCACCTCTCAACACTCTCCAACAGGTCACTGGGGTCGCTAAATGCCTCCCTAATAGAGCAGAGCCAGCACGCTCGTGATTGTTATTCTCGGTTATTTGCCCATGAATATTTGACTTCTTGTGGATATTGGACTTCTTCTGGAAAGATCCCTCTGTGGCTGGAAGACTCATGGCCTCGCCCTGAGCACTGGGAACAGACGCCGGTACCAGGGCAGGGACCGTGAAAATAACGCCGGCCTTTCGGAAGCTCGCAGGGCCCAGGGTGCTGGCCACGGCTGCCGGTGGGGCTGCCCCGGGAGTTTTAAGCGATGCTCGGGTCCTGATTCCCAGAGTCTGATGGAATTGGTGTGGCAGGTGGAAATGAGTCCTGGGATTTTCTGACATTGTCCACTTCATCACAGAGGCAGAGAGCATCCACCTCAGAGTGCGCTGTATTTCCTAGGGTTTTTGGCCTGGAAAGGTTCCCCCACAGTGACACACTTTCCTAAAAGGAGCCATTTGCTCACAGAGTGACCTGTCAAAGAGTCTTTGTGGGTCTGGAGAGATAGTATAGGGGTGAGGCCCCCGCCGACACATGGCTAATAATTCTGGTTCAATCCCCAGCATTGCATATGGATCGCTGAGCCCAGAGCCAGGAGTCAGCCCTGAGCAGTGCTGGTTGTGGCTGGCCCCAGACCAAAAAAAAAAATGATAATAATATATTATTATTATATAATAAATATATATATATATATATATATATATATATATATATATATATATATATATATCACCTTGCCCCAGCAGGGTTTGTCATTTCCCACAGAGAATCACTTGGAGACCACCAGAACAAATGAGCCGAAGCCTTCCAGGTGTCGCGCTTGAGGGATGGTGGCCCAGCCACCCTGGAATATCTTCAGACAAGCCTCGTCTCTGAGCCATAATAGAATTTAGAGTCACAATTGGATTCCACGAGCGCTGTCCAAAGCTTTAATCTCTGACAGTGCACTCTTGCTGAGCAGAAGATGAACACCTTGCCAGAAAGTGCATTTTGAAAAGAAGCCATCTCTTAGCACCGTAGGTGAGACCCAGCCCACCCAGGTCAGTTCCTTAGGGCACACAGGGTGCCCAGGCCCCACCAGGAGTGTTCCCTGAGCACAGAGCCAGACGTAAGCCCTGAACTCTTCTGGGTTTGCCCTACCACCATCACCACCAAGGAAAAGCCATTTCTATCACTCCCCTTTCCTGCTTTGAGACGGCCAGGAATGTGGCTCGCTGGTAGAGCAAGTACTTACTTGTGTAAGTTCCATCCCTGAAACCATATACAAGAAATCAAAGGTCAGGGGAAGGACTGGAAATAGGGCTCAAGAGGTGGCACCCAGGCCTAGCTTGTCTGAGTTCTAGCCCCTGCTCCTGTGCCCTCCACAGCACCACTAGCTAGAGATAGCCCCATCAAAATAATGGTAAAGTAAGAGGAGGTGCCTTGATGCTGAATCAAGTTTGCAAGAGAACAAATACAGTCTGATTCCACTTTTCTAAGTACCTGGAGTCACCAGATTCAGAAAATCCAAAGCAGACGTCAGTGAGCAGAGGAGGGGAAGGAGTTTGGGGGAGTTGTTTAATGGCTGCAGAGTAGGTTTTGCCAGATGAAGAGCCTGGCCTTGGGTGAGAGTAATTCATATTACCACACAATACGATGCACTTAAGACCCCTGGACGAGGCACTGAAAGTCAGTAAAGATGGTGAATTGTGTTTTTTTAAGCAGTGGCCACTGCACTCTGCCCTTCATATCCTTGGTTCTGCTTGATCAGCCTGTCTCAGATGGAGAATTCGTGTGCGTGGGGAGACCTAAGGTGGTGGGTCTGCGGTGTCCATGTACAGACGTTTTTTCTTGCTTTATTCCCCTAACTGGTAATTTGTCGGGAACGCCACCGGGTCCCCGACAGTGTCAGGACAGAGGTTGTCTTCTACCTCCGAGGATGCCGGGAGAAAGATGAAAACTCACGAGTCCAGTGCAGATCCAAAAATGGCTTTTAATAGTACAAAAGCTCTTCCACAGCACTCCAATATAATGAAAAACTTTAGCTCTGGTCCGAACTTAGATCATACAAAAGAGCCTAAGTCTCCCACCAAAGAGAGAGGATCTCACCCGAGCTGAGTCCTACCCAGGAGGAGCAAAAGGCCAAAAGCCAAAAGCCGCAGGAGCCAAAAGCTGAAGGCTGAGGAACCAAAAGGCAAAAGGTGAAGGGGCCTCAAGTCAGCCCCTTATATACACCAAAGTAACCCAATCGGGAGGTTGTCATGCCAACAAAGAACCCTAAACAGAGTGTAGTGCCACACCCTATTGTAGGTATAAACAAAGGTTACACCAAGGACTAATCCCGAGATTATCTCTTATGTAAAACACTGGAGAGAGAGGGGGCTGATATAAAGTAATACATCTTAACTTCATGAGCTTCATGTAATCTAGATGGTACCCACAAGGTCCTTATTATTATCTGCACCAGTGTGATTCTGAGTACCTTGTTCTCATGTACTGAAAGGGTCATACTCGCCTGCTTAGAGCAAACTAGTATGATCCTTCCTATAGTCTTCCTTTAGTCTCAGCGTAGCCAGGGTGGTAGTCTCCTGGTAAATTCTAACTGTCCCACGTTGGGTGCAGTGGGTATAAAGAGGAGCTGTGCCCAATCCAGAAAACATAGAAGTCTTAGTAGATGTATAAGTCAGAAGTTATTCAATCAAGGTGACTTCTGTAACTGCCACACCCTCTAGAAGTGTTTACATAGAAGAAAGATCTCATTAGAATGAACATTGGCTTAAATAAGATTAAGCTGGGAGTGAGCAAAACAAGAAAACTCCCAGATTAGCTAAACATGTCCTCCAACAGTAATTCTCTAATATGGGAAAGCAGCACCTTGCTCAGTATTGACATTGTCCAGAGGCTATGAGAAAGCCAGAGGTGTGAGGAGGGAGTTAGTTGTTGCCATGAGAACACCAAGTCATTTTATTTTATTTTATTTATTTTTTCTTTTTTGGTCACACCTGGTGATCCTCAGGGGTTCTAGCTCTGCACTCAGGAATTACTCCTGGCAGTGCTCAGGGGACCATATGGGATGCCGGGATCGAACCTGTGTCAGCAGCGCAAGGCAAATGCCCTACCCGCTGTGCTATCACTCCGGCCACCAAGTCATTTTACATCAGAGACTTGAGCCAAGGCAGATTTGGGTACCTGAGAAGGTCCTGGAAGCAAGGCCCTGCGGGTACCAAGAAATGGCTGTAGATGGTTTTATAAGAAGCAGTTCCACGGCAATCCAAGTGAAGACAGAGTCCAGACCTACAGTAACTCAGCCTGGCTTGTGGTTGGTTTCCAGGGAGGCGTCACTGGACAGGGGCCCCCAGAGTGGGAAGTGGCTGCCCTAAGAAGGGGCAGCGGGTCAGTTGTCGGCATCTCATGGAGACGCGAGACGACTTCGTCCACACTGTCTCCTCACCCTAGGATTCCGCAGCAGCCCTGGAAAGCCCCAGGCGGCTTCACCAGTGAGTGTGTCACGTGTGGTCGTGTGATTGTGTTTTGGGGGCAGGAGACGCAGTCCGGGGGCTGAGATGTGGAGGACCCGGGTTCAGCCTCCAGCACAGCGGGATGCCAAGCGCTGCTGGGAATGATCAGAATAGCCGCTGCTGGGAGTGAGCGAAAATCCACGGCTGGTTCTGCTCCTTCCCTCGGCTGGAGGCTCCGTGTCCCTTCCCTCGGCTGCAGAGATTCGCTGCTGCCTGTCTGCGTGGAAATGAGTTTAATGGAATAACTCTAGAGTCAGCAAGAAGGGAAGCTGTTTACCTATGGTGTTATTTCTTTTGATGAAAGGTTTCTAGCATGCCTGATATGGCTGTAAGAATTATGCCTTCAGAGGGAGAAGACTGGAGAGGGAAGCCCTTGTTTCTGCTTACAGTGGGCAGAGAGGGTGGTTTTTGTTTGTTTGTTTTTGCCAAATGATCTTTTTGGTGGGTGTCAGTAACAAAGAATTACCGGGAAGGCTGCTGCCGTGATAGAGAAATCTCCTTGGCCTGAGTTCCGGTGGCAGGACAGGACCTTTGGGTGCTCAGGGGGCAGCCCCTCCCCGCACGTCAGATCCATGGCCATGGGGACTGTCCCTGTGTCCATCCGGGGCCAGGGCTTGAGAAGCTTCACTCTGGGTCCATTTCTCCACAAGGTTGTGCACTCTGCTCGTGGCTCAAAGTCCTGCTATACACACACAAGATGGGCAATTCTAGAGGCGTCATGCTAAGTGGAAGAATTTAGACTGAAAGCCTAACATATCCCTTGAGGGTCTGGAGCAATAGTGCAATGGGCAGGCAGTTTGCCTTGCATGTAGATGACCCAGGTTCAATCTCTGCCATCGCATATGGTCACCTGAGCACCACCAGGCGTAACCTCTGAGCATCGCCAGGTGTGACCCAAAAAGCCCAAAGAAAAATAAATAAAATACAACATTTCTGTGGTCCCATTTGTTTGACATTATGCTCAAGGCGAAACCAGAAGACAGAAAATAGCAGTTTCTGGAAATAACGGGTGACGTAATGGGTAATCAGGGATTCAGTTATACTGGTGATATGGGTGAGTGGAATAGCCATATGTGTATCCAAAAACACAAACTCAGCAACACTGAAAATGTGAGGGTATAAGCTGCAACCATTAAAACTTTGTAATGCGCTTGTCAAGTTGACAGGCGAGGATGGTGAGGAGGAGCTATGGGAACACTGATGGAGGGAGTCAATACTAATGGTGGAATTGGTGTTGGAATGTTATATGCCTAAAACTGAACTATCGATAACCTTGTACATCGCAGTTCTTTGATAAAAACAAATAAAAATAGAAGAAGAAACCAGCCATTGCTGGGGGACTAATGGCTAGTGGCTATGTGAAGGGATTGTGTGAAATTAAGGCATTGGTCGTATATTGACTGTGAGGCACGAGCCTAAGCCTCTATCAAAACTCACAGAACAGGGCGGGCGATAGCCCGCGGCGGCGGGTTCCATCCCCAGCATCCATAGGTCCCCGAGCCTGCCGGAGTATTCCGAGTGCGGGCCAGGGTACCCTTGCCGCCCGGGGCCCGAAAAAAAAAAACTCAGAACAGTATTTTCCTGTGCATCATTTATGGTTTAACAAATCTCACCTAAAAAAAAAAAAAAAACAGTTTCATGGCTGGGGATATGGCTCAGGTCTGGAGCACATGCTTTGCATATATACAGTCCTGGGTTCAATCCTTGACACCACACACACACACACACACACACACACACACACACACACACACACACACACACAAAAAAATCAATTACACTTTTCAATCCTTCTTAGAACAAGTGAGGCACAAGTAGCTGGCAGCGTCTGCAAACTCCTCAGCTCCCAAAGTGTGAAACTGAGCCTCTCTCTAAAGTCAGGAGAGAACCTATGGTCCCTGATGGGGTTGCTTCCTGGTGGAGCAGGTTCAGACCTTCGGGAACATCTCATTCATTCCTTCAATAGTGTTGAAACTTCCAAAAGTGCAGATTTGGGACGAGACAATACAAACATCACCGTGGAGTGAGATCCATCTGCTGCCCGCAAGAGGCCCTAGTGGTAAAATCTAGTAGTCCTTGGATTTCTCAACTTTCCCCCAGGTCTTTAAAGCATTCTTTCATCAATTAAAAAAAAAAGAAATTTAATGTGAAAATAGAATCTACCTCAGCAAACAGCAAGCACATGCTAGAATCTCTTTTGGAAGCCTGTTGGTCTGCATTATCTTCCCATGGCCCCCAAATATGTCCAGATCCAGGTAATCCACAGCACAGTTCCAGGCTGGAGAGACAGTACAGCGGGTAGGGCGTTTGCCTTGCCTGCACCCAACCCGTGTTCAGTCCTCGGCATCCCATGTGGTCTCTGAAGTTCTACCAGAAGTAATTCATGAGTGCAGAGCTAGGAATAACTCCTGCGCATCACTGGGTGTGAGCATCCAAAAGGAAAAAAAAAATAATAATAATAATAACAACAACAACAAACCACATCACACTTCTGAGGTTTTACCATAAGCCAGCTGCTGCTTTTTTCTTTTTTTTTTAAGATAAGCTCTGTGGAGGACAAGTTCCAACTCATCGGCTCTATTTTCCTCTCTGTGCTAAAACATAGTTCCCCACCCCAAAGCTATACATAGAATCTTTTGAACTAACCCAAACTTTCGCCACTCAGACTTATCCCTTAGACCCTCTGCCCACACCCGTTTGGAAGCTGGTCTTAGCCGTTCTCAGCAGGGGCCCTGAGTCTAGCATTTAGCAGCGTTAATTCTAATCCTCAGCACCAAAGCAGCTGGTTTGACTTAAAATACCGAGGATGAGATTCGGTCTCTGGATAAGGTGATGGTGATCATGAACTTGAGGATGGCTTAAGTGCCTCGTTTTCTCCCTGGAGGAAAGGGGACAGTTCATTGAGTTCTGTAGGATTGAGGTGTAAAGCAACGCTTCCCACTTGCTGTCCTGGGTGCTTTTCAAGAGAGAATCCCAGGACCTTCTAAGTTCCCTATTTTGAGCCCCACAAACCAACCTGAGTCCCTTCTCACCTGAGCTTGTTCCATAGTGCACCTTTAAGACAAAGGACCAGGATGGAGACTAAAGGAGGTCCCCTGCAGGGCTGAGTCCCCACGTAGGAAGTGGGGCTTCTGGCCCTCAGAACCGGGGTCTTGTCTTCCAGGGGTATCTGTCAGAAGGGCTGGTGACGAAGTGGTACCGCCGCCACGCCTCCTGCTATCCCCGAACAATTACACCAAAGCCATCGACATGTGGGCAGCCGGCTGCATCCTGGCCGAGATGCTGACGGGGCGAATGCTCTTTGCAGGTAAGTCACTCACCCCGTCCCTCCTCCTCCCCTTCTCTGATGCCGGCTCAGCGATAGGAGCATTGAGCGAACACAGGCCAAGTACCAAACATGCTAGTCTTTGTCTTCTGCAAGGGAGGGGACAGTGGGTGTTTCAGGTGCAGCGCTCTAAGGCTATCCTTGGCTTGGTATCCAGGAGTGACCCTTGGTGGTGCTCAGGAACTATATCTGGTGCCTGGGAGCGAACAGGGTTGGCCACATGCAAGGCAAGTGCCTCCCCCTGTGCTTTTCTCCAGCCCCCAGTCCTCTCGGAAATCACTCCTGTGGCTTTCCTGGCACTGCTTGGAGCCTCCATATTATCATTTCTCTCAAAATAACGGAGAAGCTGAGAGTAGCGTCCCGAGCCCAGAACTTTGGAAATCGAGTAACCCCGTGTGCTCAGAGGCCTGGAGAGGAACCCCTCCAAATTCCAGCCCCCATTTCAGTCCCATTCTCCTCTTCCTGCCACTGGAGCTCCCTGGGATGGGGAACCCTACAAGGGGCTCTCCAAATCCTGAATCTGCCTCTCTACAAGGGCCCTGTGGGGAGGCCAAGAGGACCCCATTCGGGAAGACCTCAGTGCTTTGGATTTGAAAGTTAGAGCATCCCAAGGGCCTCTGAGGGGCAGAACCAGAAGACAGCTGACCCGAGCACACAGCAGAAGGGCAGCACTGCCCAGCGCTGTGGCCACCCAGCAGGGAAGCTATGTTCAGTCGCGAGTGACTTTGGGGACTAGAGACTGTCCAGGGGTCAGTCACTTGCCTTGCATGCAGCTGACCCTGATTCCATTCCCAGCACCTCATGGTCCCTGAGCACCACTGGGAGCACCCCCCAGTACCTTAGAATGTTAGCCCCCACCCAAAATTGTCTTGCTGATAGAATGCATGTTCAACCCCTCCATACTCCAACAGACCTGGTGCTAAGACGTAGCCTGGCTCCAGCTCGTGATTCCTGGTTCCTCTGTCCCCATCCTAATTGGTGTCCTCTGAATGGAAACTAAGAGGATGCGTCCAATTCCTTGCCTCCCGTCCCTGCCCAGCCTGGCTAGGAATATGCTCAGAGGCAGGAAGGGGCAGTGCTGTTCCCATCTTCCTGCTGGCAGACTCTGTCTGTAGCCAAATGCCCCATTCCTGGGCACACATTTGACAAAGTTACACCCCAGAGCCAGCGAGCAGCCTGCCCACAGCCACACAGCGAAGCGAGTGGCAGAGCCAGTGCCCCAGCCCAGGCCCTGGGATCCCCCGTCCAGTGCTGTTCCCACTGCCCTGTGACTTACCCGGTGTCACCCCCAAGCCTACCGCAGCCCGCTGTGGGGTTCGCTGCTGGCCCGGGGCCCGACCTCACCGCCGGCTTTGCCTTCCAGGGCGCCGCACGAGCTGGAGCAGATGCAGCTCATCCTGAGACCATCCCCGTGATCGGGACGAGGACAAGGACGAGCTGCTGCGGGTGATGCCCTGCTTCCTCAGCACGTCCTGGGAGGTGAAGCGGCCTCTGCACAAGCTGCTGCCCGACGTCGACAGTGAAGGTAGCCGAGCCCGCAGGGAGCACAGCGTGTCCAGACCTTTTGGGCTTGGGGCCACTGACAATGCTCAAGCGGCCATTCCTGGCACCCCATAGTCCACCCTGGTTTTTCTCTGCACCGTCTCCTCCTCCTTGCGTGCTCTCCTTCACCTGTCTTGAATGATGTCATTCTTCACTCCTCCCTCGGGAAGATGGAGGACTTGGGCTTTAGCTTTCAAGCCAGGCCCGGGTCAGTCCAGCTCCGCAGCCAAGTGTGACCTTGGGCGCCATCTTGGTCCCTTCTCGGGGTCTCCTGGTTGCCATTTGCATCGTGACTATGTGGGTCTAAAGGCCCTGGCACACAGGGTCAGTGGCAGAGTGGGTGCCCCAGGCAGAGGGGCGGGAGATCCACCCGCCCGGGCCTCCCCTAGAAACCCTAGACTAGGGATATCATCAGGTTGCCCATTTAGGGAGAAGTATAGTGTCATAAGAAGGAAAAGTCATGACACATTTTCTTCTCATCAACTAGCCCAGAAGCAGAGAGCCCAGTCCAAGGGCACTGGCCCTTTGGTCTGCGTGTCCTGCTGCCCGGGGCAGTGGCCCTCACCTGCTGCAGGAAAGTGGGAGAGGCAGCACGGTCCTCTCTGTATAGTCTGGACTCGTCCTTCTCCAGCCACCAGGATCTGCTGGCCACACCCTGATGTTCAGCTTCCTGTCTCCCGACCTCTTGGTTGCAGCAGACAGTGAAGCAGATGTTGAGTGCTTTGATATTTTTCAGGACCCTGGGAATCCAGAGAGGTCCTGTTTGGAATCTACTGGCTTCCGGAAGGCGACAAGAGGGACAGGAGCCTCACCTGGAGGGGCTGAGCCCTGAGGAAAGGAGTGTGTGGAGTGTGTGTGTGGGGGGTGGGGAGGCGGAGGGGGGCAGAAATGAACTGCAACATGCTGTAGCAGGGGAAGCTAGACCCTTCCAGCTGGCTGCCTCCAGGCCACACTGTTGTGCCCAGGGGCCTCAGCAGTGCGCCAGGCTGCCCTGATGGACCTTCCCTCCGCCTTACAAGGCTGCCGACCACAGTCAAGGGAAGCCAAAGAGTATATAAATATACAACTTGCTTTTTGAGCCACATCCAGCAGTGCTCAGGAGTTACTCCTGGCAGTGCTCAAGGGGCCATAGAGGATGCTGGGAATTGAACCTGGGTCGGCCTCATGCAAGGCAAATGCCTGAGCACCTGCTGTTCTATCGCTCTGGCCCTCACCGAGTCCCCAAAGCAGATTCTTGGAGGAGGTTTTTGTGCATCTGGCCTGGAAATGGGGGGACACTTGTCCCTTCCACCCCTGTTTCACTGTCTCCATGGCAGGCTATATCTCCCCTCGGGGCTGAGGATGCTGGCCAGCTTTGTGCCAGACTGAGAGGGGCCATGACAGCATTGTGATGTGGGGGACCCCGAGGGCAGAAGCAGGCTCAGGATGGCAGGTAAGGGGGCAGATACAAGTTTGGAATTCGGAAGATTTTCCTCATATTGCTGTGGGTCCCGGCTCGAGGGCCAGCACCAGTGGGCGAAGGGGGTTGCTCCCAGAATGTGGCACCCACCTCGGTCAGGGTTCACAGGACTTCGTGGATCTGTGGCCATGTCAGTGTGTTCCTGCTCTCAGCTCCTTGTCAGAAGGTCCAGAGTGAGACCAAGGGAAGGGGCTAAGGGCCGAGCAGCACACGCTGAGTCCACGCTGCAGGGGGCAGTTCTGACCTGAGAGTCCAGCTGCTGGCTGACTTCCTGGCCTGCAGCCTGCAGCCTGCAGCCCTGAGGCACCCCCTACGCCTTTGGAGCTCAGCTGATCTTCTGGTCTAGGGTTACAGAGGAAGGAGCACAGCGTTGTCCTGGGAGGCCCTTGACCTTCAGAATCCATCGATTTCTTGAATCATGGATGAATGTTCACAGCAAGGGAGCACGGGAGGCTGCTCCTAGCCCCTGGGACGGGACAGCAGCCGGCCTGGCCTCATCTGCCCTGGGCTGTGTTGTGGCTCTCTAGGGCCAGGGAGAAATAAACCTCCAGGCTAGCCCACACCCTGGGATTGATTGCTCTGGGCTGACCTCGCGCCAGCCTGGAGGTTAGGACAGAGGGGTGCCAGCCCCCACTCAGGAAGGTGTTTCTTAGATGCTTGGCCAGTGCCCATCCAGAGGCTCCTGGCTGCTGAAATCTGGACATGGACAGATGTGGTGGCCACAGCCTCTGAGCTATATCTCTCTCTGTCTCACTGTCCTTTCATTCTTCTGTTGTTAGAAGTCAGCCGTCAGGCGGCAAGCCTAGCCCCTCACACTCAATGACAGTCCGTCAGGCCTGTTTCTTAGCGGAGGCTGCTGGTGAGCCCTGGTGTGCTTTCAAGCGTGGAGTCCCATTCCTCCTATTCCCACTTCTGTGGTCCCATGGAATTCTCCTGGTGCTTCTGTGTCTGCATCTCATTTCTCTCTTCTCGGTCACGGGCGCAGCTGTACAGCACCCAGGATTTGAGTCCATCTGGGACCTGACCAGTATGACCTCATCTTAACTAAAATATAAGGTCGCCTGACAGTCAGATCACTGACAAAGTTTGGGGGAGGGTCTATGAATTTGGGGCGGGCAGACACTCCCACACCCAGGGTGGGAGGAGAGAAGGTCAGTTCGAACAGGAAGCAAACATGTCGTCAGTACAACGGCGGGGTGACTGGCAACCGGAGGGACCTGCACACTCTGACTTGAGTGCCCCTCAGTTCTGTGGGTGTCCACGTTCTAATACAATGGTCAAGCTTAAAACCATTCTCTAGTCCCTCAGCCGCCCCTGCAAAGCTGGCCCTTGGAGGCTGGGAAGCCATGAGAAAGAAAATCACCCCCACATGCCCAGGGACGGCACTGGCGGACTGTGCTCTGCCCAGCGAGGCAGTCGCAGAGAGTGACCCCCAGGCCTGCTTTGCTCCCCCACAGCCATTGACTTTCTGGAGAAAATCCTGACCTTTAACCCCATGGACCGCCTGACTGCGAGATGGGGCTGCAGCACCCTACTTGAGCCCGTACTGCGTGCCCGGAGGACGAGCCCACCTCGCAGCACCCCTTCCGCATCGAGGGACGAGATCGACGACATCCTGCTGATGGCCGCCAGCCAGAGCCAACTCTCTACCTGGGACAGGTGCCTCGGGATCCCCCACCTCCGCCATTTGGGTCTTCCTCCTCCCTGACCTTTCCTGCCGCCCCTAAGTTGCAGAACCCGGGGTGCTCCCCAGCTTATCACTTGCCTTCTCCGTCTTTCCTGTCCCCCAGTACACCCCGTACATGGACAGTCGTGTCCCACCCTAGGGGACGGAGAGGAGCTGCCTCTTCGCCACCAGCCCCGTGGACTCTCCTGCCTCCCAAAGGTGCCACCCACAGAGTTAACCAGGGTGGGCCCAGCATTTAATCAGGACCCCTGGGGCAGTAGCAGGCCAGCAGAATAAGGCTTTGCCCTTAGAAGGAGAGCCCACAGTGATGCGAGGCAAGAAATAAAGCCAGGAGAGAGAGACAGACAGATAGACAGAGACAAAGACAGAGAGAGACACAGGGAGACAAAGACAGAGAGAGACACAGAGAGACAGAGACAGAGAGAGATACAGAGAGACAGAGACAAAGACAGAGAGAGATACAGAGAGACAAAGACAGAGAGATACAGAGAGACAGAGACAGAGAGAGAGAGCAGACAGAGATAGAGAGACAGACAGAGAGAGACAGACAGAGAGAGACACAGAGAGACAGAGATAGAAAGACAGAGACAGAGAGAGGGTTTGAGCCCCAGCATCACTGATTTAATCCCCAGCACAGCATAAGGTTCCCCAAACCCCACCAGGAGTATTCCTGAGCACAGAGCCAAGAGTCAACCTTGAACACCACTGGGCGTGGTCCCAAACCAGACCAGCTAGGAGGCATCCCTGTGCGGTGATGGTGTTTGGTCCTCCTGAGAGCAAGCAAGCAACAGCCACACGGAGAGGCTCGAGATCAGAGTGGGGTCCTGCATCCGGGCCAGACATGGTCACGCACCCCAGGAAGCAGAAGGCTGCTCACCCCCGACCCGGGCTATGCCTCATTCCGCCCCTTGACCCCGAACCCTCCCGGAGAAGGAGACTCAGCTGGGAGCAGCCCTTTGTTCCCACACTGAGGAACTCTCGCGTCCCTGCCTGCCCTGAGTTCTTACATCAGGCAGCCAACACGTGGACACGGCCATCTGCTCGTCCATGGAGGGGCCTGGGAGTGACTCCGCTTAGAAGCAGGCTTGGGGGCGCTTGGCAGCCAGGGCTCGCGGGGACCCAGCAGGAGCCCGCTGTGGGGGAAGTGTGCCGGCAGCTTACATAAGGGACAGATAAGCAGCTTCTCCTCCCTGTCACAGGACGATGACAGGTTCCAGACGAAGGAGGCAGGGGGAGCCGGGCCGCGGCTATTCTGAGAGCAGCTGGTTGGCGCGGGGTTGTTGTTGGTGATAGCTGGAGTTGGCAGCGAAGAGGTGAAGACCCCTCTTCTACCCGTTGTAGGCCTGCCTGCAACTGAGCCCCCCCACAGTTCCTGCCCCGCCCACCACTCAGGGGCCTGGGCATTGGCTCAGCAAGTCTGGCCTGAGCTTATCGTGGTAGGGCATAGGGGTGGCACCAGCAACAGGCCATACCAGTGCTGACCCTGGACACCTTCCCATCACCGCAGCCTGGGGGACGAAGGGGACAGTGGCCCAGAGGCTCAGCGCCACCTCACCCCTACACACGTGCGCTATCACTGGCCCTGAGCACGTTTGCCCTTGGGCCCGTGGCCACCAGGCACCATCGTGTGTTTCTCCCTCCCAGAACCTGCCCTAGCCGGGCGGCGGTTCCCCCACTGGGAGCGTCTCAGTGCCATCCTGGAGGGCAGGAGGTGTGGGGGCCGCGTGTCCCTGCACAAACACGTCCTGTGTACAGCTGCTGCCTCCGGCCCCTCATGCAGCCCAGCCCGCCTGTCCTTAGTGGCTCTGTTCTCCTGAGTGAGCAAAGGTGGCGTCTGCTCCGGGCTCCCTGCTGGGGCTGAGTCAGGGCCCTGGAACTGGAGAGGGCACAGTCCTGGCTGCTGGCAGCCTGCCCTCCCGCCAGTCTGCCTTTCCCAGCCCACCTGCCGCCTGCCTGCTGCCCCCCTGCTCACCTGCCTCCTACCGCCTCCCCTGCTCACCTGCCTCCTACTGCCTCCCCCTGCTCACCTGCCTTCTACCACCTCCCCTGCTCACCTGCCTCCTACCGCCTCCCCCTGCTCACCTGCCTCCTACCGCCTCCCCCTGCTCACCTGCCTCCTACCGCCTCCCCCTGCTCACCTGCCTCCTACCGCCTCCCGCTGCTCACCTGCCTCCTACCACCTCCCCCCTGCTCACCTGCCTCCTACCGCCTCCCCCTGCTCACCTGCCTCCTACCGCCTCCCCCTGCTCACCTGCCTCCCTACCGCCTCCCCTTGCTCACCTGCCTCCTACCACCTCCCCCTGCTCACCTGCCTCCTACCACCTCCCCTGCTCACCTGCCTCCTACCGCCTCCCCCTGCTCACCTGCCTCCTACCGCCTCCCCTGCTCACCTGCCTCCTACCGCCTCCCCCCTGCTCACCTGCCTCCTACCACCTCCCCCTGCTCACCTGCCTCCTACCTCCTCCCCCTGCTCACCTGCCTCCTACCACCTCCCCCTGCTCACCTGCCTCCTACCGCCTCCCGCTGCTCACCTGTCTGCCTGCTTGCATTCTGCCGCCCCTGTCCTCCCCTCCTCCTCCTCTCTGCTCACCTGCCCCCTGCCCACCTCCTCTCTGCTCACCTACCCCCTGTCCACCTGCCCCCTTTCCTCTTCCCCCTTCCTCCTCTTCCTCTCTTCCCCCACCCTGGCCCCCTACCACCTACCTCCCTCCCCAGCCTCTCCTCTGCCCCAGTCCTGCCACCTGAACCCTTCCCCCTTTCCCATAGCCACTTCACCCGGCCTCCTGCCCCCTGCTCCCCCTGTCCCCCTGCCCACCCATCCCCTGCCCTCCTGCCCTTCCTTTCTCTAGCTGCCCTCACCATCCCTGGCTGTCGGCAGTAGGTAGAATCACCACATCTGTGGCCACTTCTGAGGGTTTAGTGCCCTCAGCTGTACCCACGGCCCTGTAGGGTGCTGCAGCCCTGCCAGGCCTCAGTACAGTCCCAGCCTGACGCCCCGGGCATCACCCACTGGCCTGAAAACCACCACATGCTGGTTCCAACACAGGAGTCCGACACAGAGTGTTGGACCCAGGACTTGCTGTCCCAGCCCGTTCCAACACAGGAGTCCAAAGCTGGATCTCCTGTGTTGGACCGGGGCTGGGGGCCAGCAAAGTGCTCCTGGGTCCAGTCTGCAGCTCAGCAAGGTCCCAGGTCACTAGGAAGGACAGTCCACAGGTCACGCAGAGAAGAACAGTCCACAGGTCATGCAGAGAAGGACAGTCCAGAGGTCACACAGAGAAGGACAGGCCACAGGTCACTCAGAGGACAGTCCACAGGTCACGCATAGAAGGACAGTCTACAGGTCACACAGAGGACAGTCCACAGGTCACACAGAGAAGGACAGTCCACAGGTCACACAGAGAAGGACAGTCCTAGGTTACGCAGAGAAGGACAGTCCACAAGTCACACAGAGAAGGACAGTCCATAGGTCACGCAGAGAAGAAACAGTCCACAGGTCACGCAGAAAGGACAGTCCACAGGTCACGCAGAGAAGGACATTCCATAGGTCATGAGAGAAGGACAGTTTACAGGTCACACAGAGAAGGACAGTCCACGGGTCTCACAGAGAAGGACAGTCCACAGGTCATGCAGAGGACGGTCCACAGATCACACAGAGAAGGACAGTCCACAGGTCTCACAGAGAAGGACAGTCCACAGGTCACGCAGAGGACAGTCCACAGGTCACGCAGAGAAGGACAGTCTACAGGTCTCACAGAGAAGGACAGTCCACAGGTCACGCAGAGGACAGTCCACAGGTCACGCAGAGGACAGTCCACAGGTCACGCAGAGAAGGACAGTCCACAGGTCACACAGAGAAGGACAGTCCACAGGTCATGCAGAGGACAGTCCACAGGTCACGCAGAGAAGGACAGTCCACAGCTCACGCAGAGAAGGACAGTCCACAGCTCACACAGAGAAGGACAGTCCACAGGTCACGCAGAGGACAGTCCACAGGTCACACAGAGAAGGACAGTCCACAGGTCACACAGAGGAGGACAGTCCACAGGTCACACAGAGAAGGACAGTCCACAGGTCACGCAGAGGACAGTCCACAGGTCACGCAGAGGACAGTCCACAGGTCACGCAGAGGACAGTCCACTCATCCTGCAGAGATGTGTGTGCATGTAGGAGCCTAGGTTTTGCCCCAGCGCTGCACGGAACTCCGAGCATCTGGGCGTGACTCTCCACAGACTGGCACTACACACACACACACACACACACACACTCTCTCTCTCTCTCTCTCTCTCTCTCTCTCTCTCTCTCTCTCTCTCTCTCTCTCTCTCTCTCTCTCACCCAGGGGGCAAAAATAATGAGGCAGGTAGGTGGGAGAGAGAGATGCAGGGACTGAGGCATTCTGCCTTGCTCCGGACTACCCTGATTTGATCCTGGCACCCAGTATGGCCCACGGGAGAAAGAACCAGGAGTGATCCACTGAGCTGAAAACACAAAAAAACAAAAGGAAAACACAAAAATATAAAAGGAAGTTTCATAGGGGCAGGGATTTTTGCTGTTTTGTTGCCAGTGTGTCTGCCAATGCCTGGAATTTGTCTGGCATATATAGCAAGCGCTCAAAAAATACCGGCTGGGGAGGGTGTCACTGGAGCCACAGTAACTGGTTAGGGCATTGGCCTTGCACGCAGCTGGCTGGCAAGAGTCTGATCTCCTCCGTGCCATATGGTCCTCCAAATCCCGCTCCCCACGCTGCCTGGCCACACACACACACTCATGATGGCAAAGCAGAAACAGGCTCTCACCCTCCACCTCTGCAGAGTGCCCCCTTCCTAGTGGAAGGGCCAGCAAATGAGCAGTGAGGGGCCCCTTGGGCCTGGGGAGACCAACCCCGCCCTGTCTGTTCCCTCGCAGGTACCCCGTGAGCCTGTCGTCGGACCTGGAGTGGCGGCCCGACCGGTGCCCCGACGCCAGCGAGGGGGCAGCGCGACCCGCGGGCAGGCTCCCGCGCCGCTGGCCGAGGACGTGCAGGTGGACCCGCGCAAAGACTTCGCACAGCAGCTCCGGGGCGCTTCCTGGAGCAGTCGCGACTCGTCCATGGAGCGGCGTCGAGGCCGACTACGGGCGCCGTGCGACTACAAGGTGGGCTCGCCGTCCTACCTGGACAAGCTGCTGTGGCGCCGACAACAAGCCGCACCTACTACTCGGAGCCCAAGCTCATCCTGGACCTGTCGCGACTGGAAGCAGGCGGCCGGCGCGCCCCCTCCGCCGCCATGGCCACGGCCGAGCCCGGGCCTCGCGAGCAGGACGAGCCGGCCAGCCTCTTCCTGGAGATCGCGCAGTGGGTCCAGAGCACGCAGGGAGGCCCCCGAGCGCACCAGCCCGCCGCCCCGGACCACCCCCGAGCCGCCTCTCTGCCTCGCCGCCTGGCCCACTGGCCCCCATCGACGACAGCGCCAGCCCCCAGTTCGACCTGGACGTGTTCATCTCACGAGCCCTGAAGCTTTGCACCAAGCCTGAGGACCTGCCGGACAATAAACTGGGCGACCTCAATGGCGCCTGCATCACTGAGCACCCGGCGATCTGGTGCAGGCTGACGCCTTCTCCAAAGAAAGGTGGTGAAGGGCCGAGGCGCCCCAGCCCCACCGCCTCCAGGAAAGCCGTGTCCGGCAGCCGGGGCCCTGCCACTACCCCTTTGTCCCCCTCTCTGGCCACCCTGGCTTAAGCAGAAACTAGGTCGGAAGCGTGGCTGGAGCGAGAGGGCGTGGCCATTCTTAAACTGCCTTAATAACTAGCCTTTAACCTCTGGGAGCGAGTGTGAACAGAGCCTAGTGTGGAGGGGGCAGCGCGGTCACTTGCCCAGGGAGGGTCACTTGGCAGTTTGGGGGCGCAGGGATGAAAGTGTTGGGCGCACTCCGCGGCCCCTGCGTAGCCGGCCGCGTGCAGAGGAATCCCACTGGTCAGTGTTTGAAACCATCTGTGTGTGCACACTGGCCTGAAGTGACAGGTAGGGACAGAGGGGGCAACAAGGTCAGGGTTAGGGAAGGCCCCGCCACTCACGCCCCATCTCAGCATCCCAGCGCCAAGGTGGTTCTGGCCGTTTGGTCAGAGGACAGCGTCCAGGATGTTCCTTTCCTGTCCACGCCGACCCAGGCGATGCTCTTTCATTCACTGCAAAGCCATCGGGTCCCCCAGCTTGGAAACAGAGCCCGTTTCTTTTCCCGTCATCAAGCATCCTTTATTTCCTGGCTTCTCCAAAGTGCTGAAATCCGCTCAGCCGCCTGCCTCCCTCGCCCTCCCGTCGCCCCACCCCTGTGCGGGCTGAAATCTTGGTTTTAGCTCAGACCAGCTTGGGGGTCTGTGGGTGAACCAGCACATCCATCCGGCCTCGTGCACACGCCTCCCCCCAGAACCCCTATGCACTTTCCTGACCCGAGCACTGACACAAAGACACACGCAGCCCTAGCTCCCGAGGGGACCCTCCACACCTGTGAGCTTGACGACAGCAATTCCAGGAACCCCTGACCCCTGCACAGCTCCCTCCCCCGTGGCACTTCCCCAAATGCTCTACAATATCGTTGCTTGTGGGGGAGGGTTCCCCCCGCCTCCCACCCCCGCAGAACGTCTGTGTTAGAGTCTCCGCCTTCCATCTCTTGTGCTTCGTGAGAACCACCTTTGGTTTCCATATCTGCACCTGGCATTAGAGAGTGTGGCTTGGGGACCAAGGATGTCTGGGAAAGGAAGATTTGAAAGGTGGGGTGCCCACAGTGAGGGACATCGGGGTCCGGCTCCAGCCTGGAGACCCCACAAAAAAAAGTCTCAGAGCAAGCAGCTCCTCTTAGTGGAGGCCAGGATGAGTTTGGAGCAAAAGATGAGACAAAAGATGCACTCTCGGACCCAGAAGCCTCATAATCCTCTGGAATGCTCTGCCCTTTCTCCCCACCCCCACCCCCCCCCGCCTGGCAATCCCAAAGATTCTCCTGCCCCAGAAGGCTGGCACAGCTGTGAGCGGGGACCCTCCAGTGCGTTTGGCTGTATTCATCCTCACCTCAGCAGCACCTTAAACCCAATCAGCTAACTAGGATTTGTACACTGATACAGGCAACACATTAGCAACCTCTATTTAAAACCAGAATTAATCACACTGATTTTTCAAAGGAAAATATGTAAATAGGGGAGTGTTCGTTTGTTTCCTTTTGAAGACAAGGACACGTATACACCGACCACCCCTCACGTGCCATCTGTCCTCCGAGGGTGGCTTTACTTTTTGGGAACAAGCTGCTGATCTTTATCGAAAATTCGTCCGTGATTGTTCTGACAGAGGAATTGTTACTGTACTTGTGTTTCAAAAGAAATTTATTAAAGCTTATTAAACTTGATCAAAATGGGCCAAATAAAGTTTTCTTGGAACATGGATTCATTTATTTACCTAAGTAGTCTCATTCCTGGATGGATATTTCTCTTGGCTTGGTAGTGGTTGGCACCTTGGATGCTTGCTGACTCCTCCCTACATTCCTGAAAGTTAGCGTATTAGAGAGGTTGTACATGGGGAACTGATAGGGAGAGGAGGATGGGGAGAGAATTGGGAGAGAATTGACCCAGATGGATGATCAGGGAAGTGGTCCCAGAATCCTGGGGGTCCTGCCGGGATGGGCATATTGTAGCTTTCAAACTCCATGTCAAAACTGATGCCCGAGGTAGGGCGTTTGCCTTGCGTGGCGGCCCATGCCGGCCCGGGTTCAATCCCCGGCATCCCATATGGTCCCCCGAGCACCGCAGGAGTAATTCCTGAGTGCAGAGCCAGGAGTAACCCCTGAGCATTGCCGGATGTGACCCAAAAAAGAAAAAAAAAAACCTGATGCCCGAGTCACAAAAGGGAACAACATGAAATTTGAGGGAGTTTAATTTCGCCCCTCCCCAAATACCATCAAAGACACACTTATACATCCCTGAGCTCCCAGCCAACTGACGTTGACCCTGTAGTAATACCTGGACCAAAGTGTTAGCTCTAACCTACAGTAGAAATCAAAACAGCAAGGAGGGTTTACCAGTGGTGTTTATTTTTGCTTCGTTCACTCAGCAAGATACAAATACGAACGAAGATGGCAATTTACAAAGCACTTGTTCCAATGCCCTCATTTTGCAGATCACAAAATTCCATGACAGAGCAGTAATTAACCCCATACCACCTCGTGTCAGAGCCAGAGCCAGCACCCAAAGCATCTTTCCAGAATCAAAAGCCTGGCCTGCAGTGCTGCTGATCTCATTTCTGCTCTCCAGAGACAGCAGAAAGTGCTCCGTGCCTTGATTTCCCCCATGTGACGGGCTACCTTTCTTCCCCTCCTCAAGGCACAGAAGCAGGTGCAGGGACCTGGGAATTCTCTTCAAAGACTAAAGGAAAGGCCAGCGAGTGCTCTGGGACCCAACGTCCAGCCCTGCCTCCCAGGTGCATCCTGTGGTATCCGGGGGTGGGACAGCGCCCTCACTTCACAGAAAGAGAACAGGGACCAGCAGACCCACCATGGTGGCAGGGAGGGGCTGAGTCCAGAGATAACCCCAGGAAGCGTGTTGGAGGGAGCAGTCTCCAGCCTGGTCAGAGACTCCCCTCCGACGTCACCCCAGCAGCCCGACTCCCTGAGAGAGCCTGAGTTCCATCTCTTAAAAGCCAAGTGTGAGACCGAAGGCATCTTCCTCCCTTCTGGGCTCAGCCCAGTATCCTCAGCTCACAGAGGGCTGGCTTGGGTCCTAGATCATGCTGATGCGGGAAGCAGCCTGGGCGCCCTGGGTGACTAGGTGAGGGAGAGAAAGTATCTCGTCGAAGCGACTACCTCCCTTCGCCCTCCTCCATAGGTCACCTGCAACAAAGATGGCCCAGCTGGCGAGCACTGCAGGTGGAGCGCAGCCCTTCCGTGATTTCAGATTCCCGAAAGTTAACTCTGCACCACAGCTTTCCACCCAGGACCTGAGACCAGCGGTGGCTGAAGGCACTAAAAGGAAAAACCCAATGCGGGGGGGGGGGGTGATAATTCACCACAGAGAGCCACAGGACGGAAACACTGTCACACCCGTGTGTGTGGGAACAGTGAGAGGGGGGCGGTGAGCAAAGGGAGAGGAGCAAGGCTCGGTCCAGGGGAAGCCGGTGCCAGAGCCAGGTGTCCGTCCCAAGGAGTTGGGTAGGACACAGTTGTCCAGGCAGCAACGTGTGACAACTCAGGAAACGACTGTGAACCCGGAACTTCTCTGGTGCAGCTGTGGAGGGTTCTCAGGGCTCAGTCAGGTAGGACTGTCTGACTGGCTCAGTCTCTCCTGTTCCCGGAGGCCAAACTGATAATAACATGACCCAGGTCTCAGACATACTAAATCACACTCATAGGAAAGACCCGTTCAAGAGTTCTGTTCCCGGCACTGGGCCACGGTCAGCCCTTCTAAAGGTGGGTCCTTCTTTGAGATATACAAAGTTCAAGAAACTAGGGCCTGCTGATCTCAGGCATCGCGACATGGAATGTATTTGTGCCTCTGTAATGCTAAACTTGTGAGTTTGTCTTCGATGAATGTTACTACAGAGCTCAGGGAATGCAGCCGTTTGTTATAGAGATCTGATTTGCTAAGCTTTGCCTACATCGTTTAGGACTGTGCATGCTGATTACTGGCTGGTAATCTGTGTACACTAATACAGCAAGCACGCTGAAGAAGGTGCAAGGCAAGGATGCCCAGATGCCTTTTATCGTTCAGTCGTGGTTCATTTAAGGAACCAGAGCCCAAAGACAGACCTGAAAGGCGCTCACAGCTCATCGTGTCAGCATGGCTCCTATCTCTGGGGCAACGGGGCAGGGCAGGGCGTGATGAATTGCTTTGGGAAATGTTCATTTCCGGCTACCCTAGAGCTGTGCCAGGGTGGAAGGGAGCTCTTGGTGGCCTCTGGCTAAGTAATGTCAACACTCTGCAAAACTGAGAACTGGGGGCGGGGAGGGGGTATCAACAGTTAGGCTCTTTCCTGGTGGTGCCAGAGGCAAGAAGGATAGCAAAGTGCTGATGGCCCCATAGGGCCCCTGCTTGATAAGGTGAGAGGGGTGAGGCTTCATGCCATGTGTCAGCCTGATTGGGACACAGGCCTGCATTCTTGGCCCTATGTTATTATGGATGTTTCTGTGTTTCCCAGTGAGATTAACATTTACATGGGTGAACTTTAAGAAATCAAATCATTCTCTCCCAGGGAGGTGGGATTCTCCCAGAAATTGGAAGGCTGAGTAGAATTAAAAAAAAAAATTGAAGTCCCAGAGCAAGAAGGAATTCTGCCAGGAGACAGGAACAGGAGATTTGGGCGCTGGAGATGAAATCACTGTGAGAATTGTGGGCTGCCACGTGTTTCTTGTTTCTGTAATACAGAAGAGAAAAAAGAAGAGAAGTGGGAGAGGAGAGAGAGAGCAAGGATGAGAGAGAGAGAGAGCAAGAGAGAGCGAGAGAGCGAGAGCGAGAGAGAGAGGGAGAAAGAGAGGTGAGTGTGTTCCTGGTCCTGTTTCTTTCCATCCAGTGCCCTAACCTCCTCTCAGGCTCTTCTCTTCGTGAACTCTGAACTGAGAACAGCTGATTTCACGTCCTTACCTGAACTGAGAACAACTGATTTCATGTCCTTACCTGGGGCTTGAGGTTGGCCATGGAGCCCTGCAGCTGGAAAACTCCTACAGCTGATCTGGATCTGGGAAGCCCCATCCCCTCACTGCCCGCCCACATTTGAGCATAGGCGCCTCCCACATGGCCCTGTGAGCTGTTTGGAGGAACCTGCAGCTGCTGGACTGTCCGGTAAGGATGTGATGACTCCGGAAGGATGTAGAGTAGAGCAGGCGAGAGAGGAATGCAGGAGGGAAGGACCCCCAGGGCCGATTTCCCATCTCCCACCTTCTGCCTGAAGACCAGAGGTCAGTGTCCAGAGAAGGCCCTTGGTCGGGGCATGTAAACGGGACGCGTTTCTTCCTGGGAGCAGACACAGAGAGACTGGGCCGGTGTAATCAAGCCTCTACCACAGTCTGAACACGAGTGTCCGCAAGCTCAGATGTCCCCTGGCTTCAAGAGGGAGCAGAGCCGCAGCTGCGTTTCCAAACGGCTCTCATTAAATTAACTATTGCACTGGGCAGTCCGTTCAGTGCCCGCAAGGAGTCTTGATAAAATTAGATATATTAGGGCCGAATGAGACCATCCATTGAATGGAGCCTCCCCTAGAGAGAAGTTGTAGGGCCAGCTGGGCTAGGGGACAATGCAAGGTCACAGGGAAAGCTGGTGACAGCTGGCTTAGGAACTGCTGCTCTTCCGTCTACAGCCAGAACCCTGTCTCTGGAGACTGAGGAAGGTGACGCCAACCATTTCCAACACCCTTCCACTGTCCTTCTGCGTCCCCCCGGAGCCTGGACTCCTCACTTTCCCACCCCTCCTGCAAGCCCTGATGGCTAAGGGCACTTCTCAATGCTTTAGTTCAAAGGACATCCGGAGAATAAAACCTTTGGTCCTGTTTTCTACTTTGGAATCTGGAAGGAAGTTGGCAGCAACTTGATCAGGAGCCACGAGCCCGAGAACAGAAAGTCAGACAGACCATGGTGGTGAGAAGCAGGGGCAGAAGGACTCAGTGTCCAGGAAGTCCTCCAGCTGCTGCCCTGGTCTGGCCACTGTGCAGACCCTCGGCTGGGGAAGCAGCGCAAAACCACGGCGGGGAGACAGTCTTTGTTGCAAATTTTCACTCCCTCGCATCCCAGTAAAACAGGCTGCTGGAAGGCCCCCAGTCTCTGCGCTGTATCATGGTGCCTCTCCTCTGTTCCCACTGCAGCCCAGCAAAATCATAAGGGGGTTTGCTGTCCCAGTCCCAGCAGCAGGGGTAAATTCAGCTTCGTGCTCGCAGCCCCTTTGGCTGCCTCTGGTGCCATATTTCTCCCCATATTTCATAACTCGGCTTGCAGAGGAACCTGGGTTTTCCTAAAACCGAGCAAGTTCCGATGCCCAGCCACTGTGTAAACTCTCTTGTTGCTTGGTTTATGGGCTACACCTGGCAGTGTCAAGGTTTACTTCTGGTTCTGTGTTCAAGGGTCACTCCTAGCAAGGCTCAGGGGACCGTGTGGAATGCCGGAGATGGAATTTAGGTCGGCTGTGTATAAGACAAACGCCCTAGTCACTAGTGCTATTGCTCCAGCCCTGAGCGCTCTGGTTGACTAAGAAACAGTGAATATGTTAGCTGTCACCGCTGGAAACCTTATTGTGTTCGGAACCTGCTGTATTCTAGCCAGGTTGTCTCACAAGCCTATTTCTAGCGGCGTTTGCTGAGCGCCTCTCGGAACAGCTGCAGTTCCCCACCCCAGCTTCCCAGACCCTCCTGCCTGACTTTCCTCTCTGCTCCAGGCTCGTCTCTTTGCATTTGCCAGTAGGAAATGAACATCCTTTGGGAGCAATTCCCACCCACAGGACCGGGGTCCTCAGAATTTCTAGTCTTGTTTCTCCCTCAAGGAGAAGGACAGAAAAGAACTTTGATGGATGGATGAGGCCCTGCCACGGACCCGGTCCACGAATCCCCCACACTTGGTGCATTCTCCTGCCCTAGGCCAGCCCGCCTCCGAGCAGGTGCATTGAGTAAGACCTGCCCTAGAGGCCGTGTCTAGTGACAGTCACTGTCTGCCAGAGACGTGTCCCACATGCTCCTCTGACCCCAAGGCTTGGCTCTTCCTCTTTGAAATTTGCATGGATGCTCTTCCTGTTCTGCTCTGACCATCACATCCACCTCGACACACATTTCAGGTGTCAAAGACAGACCAGATTTCAAAGACTTAGAAATTCCTCCATGACGTAAGGTACCTCTGTGTAGGGCCAGAAACAAATGTGGGCTGGATTCCTGGAACTGCGTAAGGTCTCCTGAGCACCAGGCATGGCATAAAACCAAAAACTAATCTCATTTATAATCATTCATATTATTCCATTCTAATGATTTTTATTTGTTAAATACTTCTATTTAAGTGAATTGACATCTCCATGATTTTCATATTCTGTATTACGTAAGATATATTGAAACTAACTTCACCTTGGAGGACAGGATGTTTGGGTCACACCTGTCAGTGCTCAGGGCTTACTCCTGGCTCTGTACTCAGGAATCACTCCCGGGGGGTTCAGGGGACCATATGAGATGCTGGGGATCAAACCAGGTCAGCCATGTGCAAGGCAAGTACCCTACCCACTGTACTATCTCTCCAGCCCCTTATCATTTTCTTATGTGAATGGGTAGGACAAGTTCCAGTGAGATGGGTGAGCCATGTTATACTTCTATTGTATAATGCAGTTCTACCACACCATGCGCTGGTTATGGTTCATGCTTATTAATCACGGCTCCTGCAGCAAAAATGTTTGCTCCTACAGCAAACATTTCCTTCTAATTTTTCAAACTAATAGATGACCCTCAGAGTGGAACCCCAGGCCCTATTCAGCAATTAGAGGAATTAGAGGACAGGTCTTTTTTTATACAAAATCAAATCAAAATTGGGGGCACTTAAACACTATTTGCAAACCCATTTGAACTTCCTGAAGCAGTGTTTACTGAATAGATCCAAGAGCTTTTCTCAAATCTGAGGACAAGAAGCAAAATGGAACCTCTGAGCCTTTGGGAAACCAAGACTCGAGGTATTTCTCAAGTCTGGCCCAATCACTCATTATTCTCAAAGCCTTGAACCTAACTGTCCTTCTATTTCTTCTGCATTCAGAAAAGTCAATCACTGAAGTCCCAGAACAGAGAGGAGGACCAAGATGACCTGCCTCCCCACTTGCAGGTAATTTGTTTTATCTCCAGTGGTGCCAGACTTTGCATCTTACAATTGGGTCCTGTGGCTCCGAGCTGTGGTTTATTTATTAGACTTGCCAATGAGATG
The DNA here is from genome assembly GCA_021461705.1 of Cryptotis parvus. Lineage (NCBI taxonomy): Eukaryota > Metazoa > Chordata > Mammalia > Eulipotyphla > Soricidae > Cryptotis > Cryptotis parvus. The sequence continues at coordinate 21,663 of JAJIBD010003870.1, read as the reverse complement.
AGTCTGCCTGATGCACTCAGAGGAAATTTCTGTCTGAGTCTGAAAGTGGAAGAAACTGCATCAAGGATGCCCCTGATTTAATGGGGGTCAAGACTGCTCACACTTGGGGCACTGGCAAAGTGAGGTCACCAGGGATGACCGCTCACGGGGTAACTTGTCATAAAGATCTGCCTATTTGGAGTATTATGGAAACAAATCTTCACCCCTCAATAATCCAATGATAACTGGTTAGATTATTTTTTTAAACAAGTTTGGTTTCAAGGTTTAGGAATGGCAGGTTGGACCAAGCTCTGCTTTGAAGGTGAAAAGTATCTCCTATCTGCCTACCCCATGTCTCCGAGCAGCTATTTTACTGTCGCAGGCAACCTGCAAGAAGTAACATATTGCACCGACATGAGCACCTTCCCGGTTTAGCTTAACAGAGAATGAGGCCCCCAAAAAAGATCAGAGCAATTTGTTTGAATGGGCTAGAAAGTGAGAGCCCGCCACAGAAGAGTAGCCAAGGATGCCACCCCCAAATATGCCACATTGGCATAAACTTTGTTTTGCGCTGAGGCAGCTAAGCAGTAAGTTCAGGGAAGCTGTCTCTGCTTCCCCCCTTCCTGCCTAAAGGCAGATTATAAACTCTTACTGGAGACAGATTTTTATCAGCCCAAGGAATCCACAACATGCTACTCTATTGGTTTTCATTCCATTTATATACCTTCCAGCTGGACTTCCCAAACTGCTTTCTTTTTTTTTTAAGTATTTTATTATACCACCGTGAGATATACAAATAAAAAGATATACAATTAAAAAGTTCATATTTGGGTTTTGGTCATACAGTGTTCTAGCACCCATCCCTCCACCAGTGCCCATCTCCCACCACCAACATCCCGGTTCCCTCCCCCTTCCCCAGCCCCCTCCATGGCAGGTTCTTTATTTCTTTCCCTTTCTCTCTCTTTCTCTTTTCCTTCCCTTCCAGACTATGGATTACAGAACATACATTAAAAGGTTGTCATGTGTATCCTTTTGCCTCTATTTAATGCTCAGTTCTAGGTTGGCATTAGTACCCTCGACAATTATTAGCACACTGTTCCATTTTCTGTCTTACCTAACCTCTGACTCCCACACGCCAAACTGCTTTCTTCAGTCTTACCTTTCCCTTGAGAGCAGTGCTCTCTCTTTGTGGAAGATGCTGTTTAAGCCAGAGTTCAAAGCCCTCACTTTGGGTTACTTCCCTTAGGCTCTGAGCCTTGTTCACGTACATAAATGCTTTTGCTCTTGCTAATCTGTCAGGGTTGGTCCGGGTTCCAGGTGAAAACCCACGCAGGTAGAGGTGGACTGTTCACCTCCCGTATGTGCAGCTCTCTTCAAAGAAGCTATAAGAGCCAGGTGGACATCTAGGATGATTCCGCATCTTAGCCACTGTACGAATCGCAATCAATCATGGGCGTGTGTATGTCCTTTTGAATTAATGTCTTTCTGACCTGGGGTAGATACCCCAAAGTGGAATTGCAGGGTCCTATAGCAGCTCGAGTTTCAGCTTACTGAGACTCCTCAGACTGTTTTCTGGAGGGGTTGAAGCAGGTGAAATTCTCACTAGCAGTGGATGAGAGTTCCTTTGCACCACGTCCCCACCAGCACAGATTGTTCCTACTATTTTTTGATATGTGCCATTCTCACTGTTGTGAGATAATTGCTCATTGCTGTCTTGATTTGAATTTCCCTAATAATAAGTGAAAATAAGCATTTTTTTTCATGTGCCTGTTGGTCTTCCTCAGAGAAGTTTCCCCATGTTTTGATGGGATTTTTGGATTTCTTTTTGTTGTTGTTGTTGATCTTTGTGAGTACTTTTTATGTCCTGGATATCAACCCTTTATCTGAGGTGTTGACTGCAAATATTTTCTCCTACTCAGCTGTCTTTTAGCTTTAGCCTGAATTTCTTTTGCCACGCAGAAACTCCTTGATGTCGTCCCATCTGTTTATTTTTTATTCTAGACACAGGATCATGGATGGAATATCATGATCGGGAGATATTTTTGTTAAATGAAGTAAGCCAGAAAAAGGATAAACACAGGATGATATCACTTATATGTAATATTTAGAGTAACTGGATAAGGAAATACAATGACTTAAAGGAGAAGCCTAGATCACCCTTGATCCCAAAATATGGGGAGAAGGAAAGACAAGGGTAGCGGTGAGGGGGACAGAGACAGATGAGAAACAACGTGGTGAGGGTCAAGGAACGTTGGTGGGTTTTGGAATGACAGAGCTAAATATCCCAAACACAGTCAACAACTGAAATCTTGAGAGCTAAACTTCAATAACCAAGCTTAGGAGGTGCCTGTCAAGATGGCAGGCTCAGGTGGGGGGGGGTTAGGAGAGGAACCTGGCTGAGGGCAGTTGACACTGGTGGTGGGATTGGTGATGGAACATTGTATGTCTGAAACCCAACTGTGGATATCTTTGTAATTCACAGTGTTTTAATAAAATAAAATGTAGGGAATAAAACAGAAAGAAGATAATTTAGGGAATGAGAGAGGGAGAGGGAGAGAGGGAGGGAGAGAGGAAGAGAGAGGGGGAGAGGGAGAGAGAGAAGAGAGAGAAGAGAGAGGGAGAGAGAGGAGAGGGAGAGGAGAAGAGGAGAGGGAAGAGGAGAGGGAGAGAGGGAGAGAGGCAGAGAGGGAAAGAGAGGGAGAGAGAGGGAGAGAGGAGAGAGAGAGAGAGAGAGGAGAGAGAGGAGAGAGAGGAGAGGAGGAGAGACAGAGGACAGAGAGAAGAGAGAGGAGAAGAGAGAGAGAGGAGAGAGGAGAGAGAGAGGAGAGTGAGAGGAGAGTGAGAGGACAGAGAGGAGAGTGAGGAGAGTAAGGAGAGAGAGGAGAGAGAGAGAGGAGAAAGAGGAGAGAGAGGGAGAGAGAGGAGAGAGAGGGAGAGAGAGAGGAGAGTGAGGAGAGAGGGAGAGAGAAGGAGAGAGAGGAGAGAGGAAAGAGGAAAGAGAGAGGGAGAGAGAGGGAGAGAGAGGGAGAGAGAGGGAGAGAGGAGAGAGAGAGAGAGAGAGAGAGGAGAGAGAGGAGAGAGGGAGAGAGAAGGAGAGAGAGGAGAGAGGAGAGAGGAAGAGAGAGGAGGAGAGAGAGGAGAGAGAGAGGGAGAGAGAGGGAGAGAGAGGAGAATGAGGAGAGAGAAGGAGAGAGGGAGAGAGAAGGAGAGAGAGGAAAGAGGAAAGAGAGAGGAGAGTGAGAGGAGAGTAGGAGGAGGAGAGAGGAGAGAGAGAGAGAGAGAGAGAGAGAGAGAGAGAGAGACATTCCTTAGTGGCAAAGCTGGAGGTTGATGGGGATTCGGGATGAACAGGGTCTTCTCTAAGACCAGGCCAGAGGACTGCGAGCACTTTTCTTCTGAACAGAGACTCTGAAGTCCCTCCAAGTCAGTCCCAGGACCTGCCCTGGGGAGCAAGAATCTCCCAGGAACCTGAGAGGAGGGTGGCCGTGGGGAAGTTTTTTTACCGGGAGGACGCTGGGACCCTCAGGGCCTTGCTTCCTCTCAGGCAGCATTTAGTAACTGGCTGGTTGTGGCCTCCCGAGGTGGCTCGGCTATCATCTGGAGGGCTGGCGTGGCTCTTTATTTGGTAAGGAATGGCGTCTCCGGCTAAGAATCTCTCACCTTGAGTCTCAGGCCTGGTGCCCTGAGAGCGCGATGGCCATGGGGAGCAAGCACATAAGGGAACAAGTCCTCTCTGTCCTGAGAACGCAGGCCTCAAGCCTTAGCCTCTTTCTTCTCCAGGTGTCCATTGAGCAAACCATGCTGGCCACTGCAGGCCCATTGCCATGTCAGGCTCCCAAAGGCCATGTTTGCTGTGGAGACCGCAGGATACAGGGGTCTGTGTGGGCCCGGGAATCTGACTCAGGCTGCTTCCCGGGGCTGCCACGGGCTCTCAATGTCTCTGCCTACGACCCACAGACCTTATCCAGCTCTTCCTATGGCCTCAAGTTTCTTCTTTTAACCCAGAGGTGGGTAGGCCCTCCCCTACCCACTTCTGAACAGGTTCAGACCTGCCTCCCTCGTCTGGCTTACCATAGCCAGAACCCTAGAAATGGGCTACTGTTTGGATTTCCTCTTCTAGAAATGACTTCAAAGCAAGAGAGGTGAAGCCGTTAGGGTTCACAGGACTCAGCTGTAAAAGGACTTTGACAGGACTCCTGTTAAAGGTTTAGGGGCTCTCAGCTGGCTATGCAGGCAATATGGCTGGCAGCCCGTCAGCCACTCTCCGCCCTCCTTTGGCCTCCCTCGTGCCTCTCTGCAAGGCAGAGCTGGGCTCAGGCGCTCCTGTCCTGCACCCTTCAGCCGAGTACTCTCCCGGCTAACACCTCAAGGCATTTGCTGGAGTATGTTTTGTTCCTTTATCCCGCCTCTGTGGAAGCCGCAGCCAAAATCAACCATCTCAGAGTTTCCCCATTGCTGATGCTCTCTTTCTCTTCCTCTCTTCCTCTCTCTCTCTCTCTCTCTCTCTCTCTCTCTCTCTCTCTCTCTCTCTCTTTTCATTTTCTTTTACAGGCAGGCTAACAGAGGGACCTTCTACAGCATGACCAGGAGTCCCGGAATCTACTCTTGCAGGGGCAAGCTGGGCTGGCAGAGAAAAGTTGCATCTGGGATCTATTCCCCAGGACACTGGGATCTATTCCCCAGGACACTGGGATCTATTCCCCAGGACATTGGGATCTATTCCCCAGGACACTGGGCTCTCTCTTCTGTCAGGCTGAGCCCTGCCTGCTGGCAAATCCAGCCAGTGCCTGAGCGAGATGGTGGCTGAGGGCGGGGTCTGGAAATGGGTTGGGAGAGGCACGACAAGTGTGCAGGTTTGCTTGACAGAAAGGGTAAGGAACGGTGGACACGTCCAGCAAAGGGAAGGTCTAGCGCCCTCAAGGGGGCTTTGGTGGGTGGAGCCATAGCACATCTGGTAGGATGCTCGCCTTGCTTGCGACTGAGCCAGGTTTGATCCCCGACACCCCATGCAGTTCCCCAGCCCACCAGGAGTGATCACCGAGTGCACAGTCAGGTGTGGCCCCAGAAAAAACAGCAGCGATTGTTGAGGCCATGGCTTTAAGTCCCAGACAGGACAGAACATGGTTAACACACCAGCCCGTGGCAGGAACAGTCAGTCGCTCAGGGCTAGAGCCAGGGTCGCTGCAGGAACCAAGCCAGCTCACTCCCTCCTGAAAGACCCCACGGCCAAACAAGGGGAGCTGGATCCGATCCTCTGGTAGCCACCAGGTGTCAAGAATCTTTAGTCTGAGCCTGATGTGGGCCAAGGCCTGCTTCTCGGGGACTTGGGTGCCTTCCAGCTGCTGCTCCTGGGAAACTGTAGGCCCCGAATTAGATCAAATGCTGGTGATGGAATTACCAGGAAGAACAAAGAGTATTGGGGGCGCAGAGAGCAGGCGAGCTAGGAGAAAGCAGCTGTGTAGGCCAGAAAGGCAGGGTGAGGAGGGGAGCACTTCCTGTGCTGACCCCCCCAGGCGCAGCCCTCGCAGACTCCCTCAACCAGCCAGGCTTGCTGTGCGAGACCTCCTTGCTTCTCCATCCAGTGACTCCTGACCGCTGGACCTTGGCTGAGCATCAAGAGCAGAGCGTCAGGCCCCAAACACCAAAGGCAGCTCCCCGGCCCCTAGGGTAAGGGGAGTCTCCTCTTCTAGAGACCACTGGTCCTCTGAGGAGGGACTGGGGGACACTCGTCAACTTTCAAATGGCCAATGGGGTGAGCCCCAGCAGCTGTCCTGCCTGATTAACTGTTTGCACCACAGTGTTAATGGGGGACCTGGAAAAGGACAAAAAGAGGGTGCTGGGGAGGGGTTGTGTTATAGATAGACACCACGGTGGCTTATGTGAGGCCGGAAGGGGAGAGAGACGGTCACTTTCTCCCCCAGCCGCCTCTGCCGCCTGGGATCCCTTCTGGGCAGGCTAAGGACTGATAAAGTCTGCGATGAGCCCCTGCACAGTGCGGGCCTGAGCTCCACCAGCCCCACAATGGGGCCGCCAAACCACACCTGATGCCTGCTTGATCTCTCGGCACGGAAGTTGATCCCCACCACCCGAGGTTTCTCGGGAGCCACGGACTCAGGCTGGAGAGAGGAATTGCTCTTTGCAGGAAAGGAAAGTCAGTCCCAGGCCATGCCCAGGGTTTCCTCAGAGTTCTTGTCATCCTTGCAGAAAGAGAATTTTCAGGAGTCGGTGAGCAGTGAAGTTAAACAGATTTTATCATGGAGGTTTTAGGAAGGAGGAGAGGAAGAGAGAGAGAGAGTACACATCTCAAGAGGGGAGATGCGGGTGACACGTGGGCTCGGGCACCACATGTGCTCGGCCACGTGTGCTCAAGCAGCACATGGGCTCAGCTGCACGTGGGCTCAGGCAGCACGTGGGCTCAGGCAGCATATGGGCACCGTCCTTTGGTCATGATGGATTTTCTAGATTTCTTCCCAGTCTACTCCCATATGGGGCTTCGGCTTCAACCTAGGTGACAGTCCGTGGCTAGCACCTTTGCCAAAGGAAGTAGATTTGGGGAGTAGATTTGCTTTGAAAATCTCCTTTTCTTGGCCTCTGTTCCTGCTGGATCTTCTGTCCTGGAACATAGCCGGATTAAGGGCTGGGCAGAGACATATTGATCCAGCTTCCTGAAAGTCTACTGAGGGTTAATGGATCTCATCAAGTCCTGGTTCCTGGTTCCAAAAGGTGACTCTGGACAGCCTTAGCACAAGAATTCACTGCCATATGGGCGGGGTGGGGGGGCTATCTGCCTCCCTGCATCAGTTGGAGGTACCTTCCAGTGACCCAAGAGGCCATTTTCACGTGGTCCCAGACACCATGGAGCAGAGCAAGCCCTGTGCGCTATGTCCCTCACCCGCAGAGCCAACACCAATTGGCCTGAAGTCCATTTGCTTGTTGAGCGAGTGGCCTTGGAGTCCTGCTCCATCAGCACCAGGACGGACCCATGGGGGAACTTAGATACCGTAAAGATGTTTCGGGGAAGGGGAGTCTCAGATTCCTGGCAGGGGTAGAGTCATAGCTCCCTTGGCAAGCCAGACTCCCAGTGTTCATGGGTCTTGGAAGCATCCAACTCCCATCATTAAGTTCTCTGTTGCAGAGTCCTCGCACCCTGCTTAGCCTCCTGGAGCTGGCTCGGTTCCCATCCATCCATCCAGGCACTGGATCTCAGCCCTTCCAGTGATTCTCTAGACTACCCAGAATCCTTCCAGGAAATTCCCGGGCCTTTGCCAAATGGCTTTCTGCTGTGTGCAATCGAAGAACCCCACGTGATGCAAGATTCAAGCTGCCAATTAAATCTGTGTCTTTTTTTAAAAACTTTATTTAAACACCATGGTTTACAAAGTTATTTGTAATACATTTGTTAGCTACATTCAATCACACCCTCAGAGTGACCTTCCCTCCATCATTGGCCCCATTTTCCCAACTATCTCTCAAGCCTGCCCTCATAGCAGACACAAAATTGTTTTATACTGCTGGTAAAAACTAAGTGGCTAGTAGAATTATCAAAAATAAATACTTAGGCCGGAGCCATAGTCCAGCAGGAAGGGCGTTTGTCTTGCATGCAGCCGACTGGGTTCGATCCCCGGTATCCCATATGGTTCCCCACGCAGTGCCAGGAGTGATTGTTGAGTGCAGAGCCAGGAGTAACCCTGAGCATCACTGGGTGTGTCCAAAAAAGCAAAAAACAAAACAAGAAACTTCAGTAAAGGAAAATGTATGGATATTGTTATATCTCATGATTGGATCAACTAGGCACAGGAGCTGATCCCCTGCTGTTCTACCGCTCTGGTCCCAGGGATGTCAGTATTGTGGCATTTGCAAATGTTGCTCCAGAAACCCCACGATCTGTAGAATGAGCTGATAAATTCACATGAGATATAATGTTATACGTCATTATATCTCATCCTTGTCTAAGGACTCCATCATGTTTGTTGTTTGTTGCTAGTTGATATTTGTTGCTAGTTGAGCCTTCAGTGTTGTTTTTGTTTATTGAGTTTAGTTGGTTCCCATGTTACTTTCCGTTGAATCTGATGTGCTCCTGCTGGGATGTCAGTATAATTTTTAAAGTTTATTTATTTATTTATTTATTTATTTATTTATTTATTTTTGGGGGGTCACACCCAGCGATACCCAGGGGTTACTCCTGGCTCTGCACTCAGGAATTACTCCTGGCGGTACTTGGGGGACAATATGGGATGCTGGGGATTGAACCTGGGTCGGCTGCATGCAAGGCAAATGACCTACCTGCCGTGCTATCGGTCAGACCCCGGGATGTCAGTATTGTGGCATTTGCAAATGTTGCTCCAGAAACTCCACGGTCTGTAGAATGGGCTGATAAATTCACATGGTGAAGGTTCGAACTGTGGGAGTGGCTTCCGACTTCCAGAAGTAGTGGGGAGGCAGCCCGCCCCTCGCACTGAGAAAACCCCAGATTTCTCAGCCTGAAAACCAGTGTACCTGGCATCTTTCTGTTGGTTTGGCATCTGTGCATAGACGAGTCATGAAGCAGTGGAGGGGGCCATGGCCAGGGATGCGGGTGTGGCTGTGGGGGCTTCACCAGGGCAGGGATTTGGGTCGCCTCGACTCCCGAGGTCACCCCAGAGTTTTCAGCCAGAAGATAGGTGCAAAACTTTCTTAAGATAAGTTTTAGTGGCTTGGCTTGCTTCTCTTCCAAGGTTTAGTTGTGAATCTATGAATCTATAGATGGGTGACTTCACATGGCAGTAGCTGTGAGGGGAGGGGAAGTATGTGACTTACGTATTCGGCTAGTGGGTTGGTTGGTTCTTTAGTTTGCTTGTTTTTATTGACATCACACTGGTTTTCAGTGTAAGTGTTAGGAGTGTGGATTCACACCTCTAAAATGTATATCACTATACCGTGCCTACTACCAATATTGTAGTATGGACCAATATTGATCCACCACACTTTTGGGCCCTCTTTTTTTATTTCATTCATACCTTTTATTTTTTTAGCAACTTGGGTAAACCATGGTGTTAAACAATTTTTAATTTTTTAATTAAACATTTTATTATACCACCGTGAGATATACAATTACAACGTTGTTCAGTTTGGAGGTTTCAGTTACATAGTGTTCAGCACCCACTCACAGTCCCATTTACCACACCAATGTCCCCAATCCTCCCCTCCCATAGTCTGCCTAAAGGTTCTCATCTCTTTTCTCTCCCTCTTCTTTTCTCTTTACATTGTGGGTTGCACTACCTACACTTAGAAGCCAATTTTTTTGTATTTATACTGTTCTATGTTGGTCAGGGGCCCTCTTTCCCTTTCTAGTAACCTCTGAGTGTGAGAGTTTGCTTTGGTTTAGTCTGTTTCATTGTTTTGTTTCTTTAGATTCCACAAATGAGTGAAGTTATTTGGCTTTCTTCTGATTTGTTTCGCTTAACAAGACCTTCCCTCCAGTTCTATCCATGAGCTGAGTAGGATTCCTCTGTGTGTGTGTGTGTGTGTGTGGGGGGAGAGAGAGAGGAGAGAGAGGAGGATCCTCTTTCTGCACTCATCTGACACTGGAGCTGTAGCTAGATCTTGGCTATTTTAACTGGAATGTTCAAGAATACAGTAGGGTGGAAGGCAACAATATGAAGTGGTTTCCAGTTAAGAGTGGCTTTTTGTGCAATAAAAAGTACTCAGTAGCCACATTGGTATTTAAAATAAATATTCAGATCATTCAATGGCTTCTTTCCTTAAAGTTTCAAGTTCAAATCATAAATAGCATTCCATTTTGCAAGTTTTCACAGTAATTATTAAGAAGACTTTCATAGCTGAATTAAATTACTCTAAGTATTTTAACTATATTGATAAATCTAATATACTCAATTTCCTTTTGAAAGTAATTCAGTTGCCTGGCTAACCAATCCACTCTTCTAACTCCTTGATAATTCCTGCAAATTCAATTTATTAATATGATAATTGGCTTTTTCTAAATGTTCCAATGCTGTTTTCAGAGTAAGATTCTCCTGCACTTTTGGTCTTAAAATCCAAGTGAATTGTCGGTGTACTCTGATAAACTGGTGTCTCTGAAGACTTGGCCCTCCCCCACATTCTCTTGGCCTCTCCTCTGCTCTAATCCTGCCCACGGCAATTCTTCACCTGGCGGAGCCAGCAGCTTCCTCTGTTACTCTTTCTTCTCCAACCCATGGCAAAGGAGTCCTCAGGAATGACCCATATTGGTCATGCACAGACCCTAAAGAGTGAAGGATTTGATCTCAAGAAAGGGACCCCTGATTTCTTCTTTTCATGCCTTAATCAGATAATTAACTGTTTAAATTATTTTTATTAAGCCAACATGAAATTACATGAAATTACAAAGTTACTCATGATTGGGTTGCATGCATTCAGTGTTCAATACCAATTCCTTTACCAGTGTCCACTTCCCTCTAGCAATGCCCCCATATGCTTCCCACCCTACTCTTACAAGAGGTATTTTACACACACACACACACACACACACACACACACTCACGCACGCATGCTCATTTTTGCAGTGTCCTTTACAGTACTGTTCCTCACAGGGTTTCACACACACTTTACCACCTTCCAATAACACCTCCTCCTCCAGGTAGAATGCTTTGCCCCATGGTACATGTTGCCCTCCCTGACCTATCTCCCAGCCCCCTCCTATGGTGTGTTTCCTACTCAACACCACTTCTCATGTTCTTTGTTTCCGTTGCCTTTAGATATTCATTATTCCACCACTTGGGCAGATAATTATTTTTATTTATATTTTCTTTTTTCCCTACTTCGCTTAAACACCATAGCTTATTAACATTGGTCATGACGTAACTGTCACAGGACTCTATCCCAACCCAGACCCAACGCCTCTCTCACCTTCCCTCCACCATTGTCTCCATTTTCCCAACCATCTCTCCACTCTGCCCCTGTAGCAGCCCACAAGATTTATTTTATATTGTTTGTTACCACTACATGGCTAGTAGAATGATCAAAAAAATTTCAGTAAAAGAAATTTTGTGAAAATTGTTGTATCTCACCATGGGGACAGGAAGTCTTTATCTGAGGGTTGACTAAGCTGTTGTCGTCAGCGTAAATGTTTGAGATTTGTTGGAGTATACATTACATTCCCATCCAATCTGGCGTGCTCCTACTAGGATGTAGAGTTTGAAGATGTCACTCCAGAAAATCCAGACTATTTAACTGGGCATTCTGACCAGAGACAAGGCAGCAGCTTTTGGGGTGTGAGTGTGGCTGCTAGGGTTTTGGTAGGGAGGAAACTTGGCCTGCCCCACCTCCTGGGATCACCCTGAGGACTCAGCTGGGACTGAGAAACTTTTCTGCCGCAGCTGATTTCTTTCGAGATTTCCTTCTGAGTTTCTGGAGCAAGGCCAGGAGATGAGCTTACATAGCAGTGGTGGCAGGACATGCTTGGGCAGAGCATTCTGCAAGACCCCCCCAGGGACCCACAGAGTTGAACCTCAGCTGTCTGTTGCAAAGGCCTACCCAATTACAGGCCTCATCCTATTAGTTTAGTCTTATTCCCTGAGATTTCATGTTGAAATGAACTCTGCCCAAAATCCCTCATCAGTCCGCATTCTAAGGGGAACACAAACTAAAATAAAGGACAATAAGTGCAAAACACTCCCAGACCTTACTAATACCTTGGGTGTAAATTGCTTTAGCATCATTCTTCAAACCAATTGATATTTCAATCCCAATGATGTAGGGGTCCAGGACATAATTCTGTGGTAGGGCACCTGCCTTGCAGGCATGAGGCTTTGAGTTCAATCCCTGACACAACCCCACATGCCAAGTGTAATCCTAGCAGCACTGCAATTTCTTTTTATTTGTTTGGTTTAGGTTTTGGGCCATACCTGGCAGTGCTCAGGGCTTACTCCTGGCTCTGTGCTCAGGGATCACTCCTGATGGACTTGGGGGACCATATGGAGTGCTGGAGATCAAGCCCAGATGGGCTGCATGCAAGGCAGGAGCCGTACCCAGAGCAATGTTGCTCTTCTGATCTCCGATGCCGTCACCAACTGTGCCATTCTCAGCCATCACTGAATTCAAAATTGTCTGCAAGTACCACAACCAAGTGTGTTTGATTAAACCAAACAACAAAAAGGAAGGGAGGGGGTGGTCAATACAAATTATTTATTATCATAATCTTTTTTTTTCTTTTTCTTTTTTTTTTTTTTTTTGCTTTTTGGGTCACATCTGGCAATGCTCAGGGGTTACTCCTGGCTCTGCACTCAGGAATTACTCCTGGCGGCGCTCAGGGGACCATGTGGGATGCCGGGGATCGAACCTGGGCTGGCATAGGCCGGCCTCGTGCAAGGCAAACATCCTACCCTCTGGGCTATCGCTCCGGCCCCTATTATCATAATCTTGACAATCTCCTGGTTAGAAGATGCACTGGGGCAACCCTTACAAAATATTATTAAGGTCCCTTAGCTGTACCCTTCAGCCTTCTTGGATCTTGTGTTCTCCTTGTGTTCTAGGATCTGTGTTCTGGATACCTGTGTTCTCCAGCTCTGGGAACTTTTCAGCAAGGTTTTTAACTGTTACTACTTCATTGGTCCCTAACAAAAACTTATCAACTGAATGGCCTCAAGTGTTGGAATTTCTCTTCTCTGACAGGTGTGAAATCCAGGTGTCTGCAGAGCTGGGCTCGCCCTGAGAGTCAAGACAATCCTTCCTTGCCTGTTCCTTTCTTCTGACGGGTAATCTGGGTGCTCTATGGCTTGCAACCGTCTTTGTCCCATCCCTGCCTCCATTCTCACCTGACTTTCTTCCAGAGCATCCTCAGAGTCTCTTCCCTCAATGTGTGTGTGACCCTATCCATATTTTCCCTCATGTTTAATCATTAGGCCCACCCTAATGATCTCATCTTAACTTGGTTAAATCTGCACAAAAACCTTATATCCAAATAAGGTCACATTCAGAGTACTAGAGGATAAGTCTTCAGTTAATCTTCTTTTGGAGAATGCTATTCAATCTGCAAAAGCCAAAAGAAAAAAAATATGAACAATTAATTACTAGCTTTCCAAGGATGCTTTGAGAATTCCTTTCAGCTGGCCATTTTGCAAATCGATCCATGGTGTTAGCAGGATAGAAGAACAGAAGTTGTGAGTCTCTAGGAAATAGGGAAACAGAATCATATTTCTTAGTCATCCTACCAGTGAAAATCTAAGCCCAGGTCTTCTGAATGGGACTGTGAAGCCGAGATCGGGAATCACAAATGCCTTCATTTTGCTTTGACTAGAAAATATGGAAATGTATTTTATCTTCAAGAACAGTGGGCTGTTGCTTAGGGAAAATCCTAGAAAATGAGTGATTGTTGATACAGGTGCTCTGAAGAGAAAAAACATCCAAAGATGACCATTAAATTGTGTAAGGTAGAAGGGAGATGTTGCGAATATTTACACACCTGGAAACAAATAGCATAAGCTAATTCTAGGCACATTCTGTATCTTGTATTGTTGAAATCCTATCTAAAAAGTACAGTTTGCTGTAAGATTAAGAGAGATTTTTTTTTCATAGCATTCTGCGGATTTTTGACTTACAATCTTGAAATTAATCTGTTTGTTTTATGAAACTATATTTGAAAGAATGTTTATTGTAGAAAATGATGTTTGTTCACTTGGAGTTGTAAAGTCCAATTTTGCATAGAAATTTGATTTTTTCAAGCGCACGTGATGACAAATTAATTCACTATAACATTGCTTGTCTGACTTATGAACTCAACCCATATAAAAGAACTGAGCCAGTTCTCTTAAAATTTGGAACATAGCAAAAGGGATATTTCTTCCTGCAATATGCTTTTGTTAATAAAACAGATCCATTGGATTGAACTCAACCATGATTTGACAGGGTAATCTCACTGATGGAGCAGCTTGAATGCAGGTTACACGTGATCTCATTCTTAAGTCTTGGGATTGTGTATCTAACTCAAAGCCAGGATTCAGTCACTTAATGGAATTTGACTATTTATTTGGGTTTGTTATGAATCCAAAAGCCAGTCACTTTTTTGGTACCAGCTACTTTGTTATATTTTATTTCTATGATCCAGGAATGCATTTGACTTCATTTCCATCAAAATGGTTTTTGGTTGGGCACTACAGATCTCCCTGACTTTTTTTAGCATAATAGTCATACTTCTAAGGTCATACAAATAGAAGAAGAGAGATACTATAGAACTTTAAAGAAGAAATGTCTGGTAATATAGGCACCCACTTGGGAGCCCAAACTATAGTACAGCTGGTAAGGAATTTGCCTTGCCAAGGCCAACCTGGGTTTGAACTCGAGCAACCCACTAGGTTCCCTGATCCTAACGCAGGGATCCGGAGTAGTGAGTGCAGAGCCAGGAGTAAGCCCTGAGAACCACTGGGTGTGCCCACCCTCTCTCCCCCACCAAAACAAAGATGGGAATCTGTTGGGTGATGTCGGGAGCCACTGGGGTCCCCGACAGTATCAGGACAGAAGTTCTCTCCTACCTCCGAGTCTGCCGGGGAACAGATGAAAACTCGTGAGTCCGATGCAGTTCCAAAAAAGACTTTTAATAGTACAAAACCTCTACCACCACAATCCAATATAATTAAAGAACTCTAGCTCTGGTCAGAACTTAGACCATACAAGAGAGCCCAAGTTTCCCACCAAAGAGAGAGGATCCTCTCAAGAGAGGGTCCTGTCAACAAAGAACCCTAAACAGAGTGTAGAAGGGTGGTACCACACCCTATTACAGGTATAAACAAAGGATTATGCCAATAACTAATCCCTTCTTCAAGGTTATCTCTTCTGTAAAACACTGGAGAGAGAAAGGGGACTGGTATAAAGTAATACATCTTAATTTCATGGGCTTCATGTAATCTAGATGGTATCCACAAGGTCCTTTTTATTTATTATCTGCACCAGGGTGATTCTGAGTATCTTGTTCTCTGTATACTGAAAGGGTCATCCTCATCTGTTGAGGGCAAATTAGTATGATCCTTCCTATAATCTTAAAGGACAGTCTCAATGTAGCCAGGGTGGTAGTCTCCTGGTAAATTCTAACTGTCCCACGCTGGGTGCAGTAGGTATAAAGAGGAGCTGTGTGCCCAATCTAGATTACATAGAAGTCTTAGTAGATGTATAATAAGTCAGAAGTTATTCAGAGTCAAGGTGACTTCTGTAACTGCCACACCCTCTATCAGTGTTTACATAGAAGAGAGATCTCATTAGAATGAACCTTGCCTTAAGAACATGTAAGTAGATTAAGCTGTGAGTGGGTAAAACAGCAAAGCTCCAAAGCTAAGCCTGTCATCCAACAGGATGACATGCCCTACTTTAAACTCCAGCTACACTTAGCTTGCAGCCCCTCCCAGCTCAGTTAGGAAGGTTTTGAATCAGCTCTGGCACTTGTAAAGCCAAAAGACCCACCTGAAGTGCTGCATTTCAATAGAGTTGTTTACCTGCATTCCTGCATTAGGTCATTCCCCATTCCCATGACCTAATATAATGGTTTGAGGCTCTTTATGTTCCTGCAGCAAGCGGATGCCTTTGGGTTCTCCTAGCATGAGACAGGTCATATGGAGATATTACTGGTGCCCCGAGCAAATAGATGATGAACAGGAAGATAGTGATAGTGATAGTGATAGTGATAGATAGTGATAGAGATAGTGATAGTGATAGTGATAGTGATAGTGATAGTGATAGTGATAGTGATAGTGTTAGTGATAGTGATAGTGATAGTGATAGTGATAGTGATACCTGCATTCATCTATAGATAGCCAGTCCATGATGGGCCGGGCTGAAAAGTTTTGGCGGATTTCTATCTATAAAGTAAGCTGGGAGGAGGGAGAAGCCCCTTTTGCCATTTTGGCTTCCCTTGGCTTCTCCCTCTCCATTCTCTGTTGGGCTTCAACACATGGTGGCAGCCATCTTGGCCTACACGTGGCGGGCCCAGCTGGGAACCCAAAATCTGGGGGTTTTCCTGTTTTTGGATTGTATATCAGAACCTGTGATAGTAAAGCCTTTTAAAACTGCACCGATTCCTGAGCTTTCATCCATTCCCGCCAGCTTTAGAGGTAGAAGGGAACTCTTTGGTATTGTTGGGGGCCCTGGCGGCTCCCCAGCAGGAACCCACTTTTATTGTTGTAATAAGACCTCTATGGGTGGCAGACTGGGGATGTAGTTCAAGTGTAAGTGTCAATGCCTTGTAAGAAGAAGGTTCTGGGTTTCATCTTGACCCAGCACGGAGCATCTCAAGAACCATCAAGAGTAACCCTGAGCCCCTAGGTACTGCTAAGAATATGTCCCCCAACCCCAACAGAAATTTCCAGTTGAATGGGGCCGGAGCGATAGTACAGTGGGTAGGTGTTTGCCATGCATTCGGCTGATTGGGTTCGATCCCTGGCATCCCATATGGTCCCTAGAACACTGCCAGGAGTAATTTCTGAGCAAAGAGCCAGGAGTAACCCCTGAGCATTGCTGGGTGTGACCCAAAAAAGAAAAAGAAAAAAAAAGAAATTTCCAGGTGAAAAATAAGTAACACTAAGGATCTCAATCCTTACAGTGAAAAGTTAAAACCCCCTAAAGAAAGCCAGTAGATCTTTACAAGCCTTGCATGTCCCAGAATAAATTACATAAAGAGGAAAGCATATTATACAATGTCAGAATAAATTAAAACATCAGAGTGCTCTACACTTCTAGAGCGCTTTGAACCTTAGGATCCTCTGTCTAGTCTTTTGGGAAGTGATGAAGCAAAGAAGCTTCACATAAGATGCTGACTGAGCAGTGCAAATAAAGGATTGCTCAGTTAGCACAAGTTATCTGTGCTGTCCCAGCCAGCCTCATAACCGAATTTCCTCAGCGGGAGCAGGTTTCCTGTACTAGCTTTATTCTCCAATAGAAAAAGACCTCTTCGTTTCTGAGTTTCTGACATGAATCCAAACTAGCCCAAAGGTCAAGTGGGGGAAGTTGTGCTTCCAAGATAAATAGAAAATGCATGGCAGGGTGGAGGGATGGGGAAAGGAGCAGGTGGTTTGTAGAGATGGCCAAGCCATCTCTAGCATCTTGGATGCTTTGGAATTTGGCAGCATGTAAACAAACAGATAAATACAGCAAAACTACAGTGAGGTTGTGGGGAGCAGACAGTTGCCTTTTGGGAGTGTGTTTGCTCTTCCAGGCTCTCATCCTGCCTTGCTGCCTGGATCCACACCCCTACCTACAGGCTATCTGCAGGTAGGAACTGAATTGACAGGTCCTCGTAGTTTGAGGCTTTAGGAAACCATATTATTGAGTTTGGCACAAGCCTCCTACCCATTTGGTTGAAACCGGAAGCTCTCAGATCACTTGGATTTCGTCCTTAAACCAAACAGGTGCTGGGGTAGGTGACCAGACTAAGACACCATGACCCTCTCCTCCGGACAGCACTTCAGATACCTCGCCACCATTAAAAGAGTATCCTTTGTCGGATTGAGAACCATTAACAGGAATTGCTTACGCGAGCTTCAAGTGCTTAGAATATCTGTTTCTACTTTAGAAAGAGAAATATATGCTCAGATGCGTGAGTCTCTTTAAAATGGAATAAGCTTTCCAATAAAAGAGAAGATACAATATAAATCATTTGGACCCACAAGTACTTTATCACATATAGAGCCGGAAATCCCTCTTGAGGAAAGGAGTTAGAATACAGAGATTTACAGCCAGAAAGCCAAAGAACAACTATTTGCTAATCATATTGACACAAAGTCTCAAAAATAACTCTCCAAAAACACAAAACATTTCAATATACTCTGTTTAAATAGTACAAATTTGTGTGTGTTCTTGTTATTCAAAACAAAAAGATAACTCTTGCTAGCAAACAGTTTCATTGCAGTTTCATTGTTTATCCATCTAAAGTCAAAGCCTAATATTTGGATCAACACTAAGATTAAGATAACTGGAGGATTAGAATGTAATGTAGCTTAGTGTATCCCCTGAGTTTTAGCATGTTCTATTATTGTGTAACAAATGATACACACTTAGATACTTAAAACATCACCCATTTGTTATCTCGTCATTTCTGTGGGTCAGAACTCCAGACACAGCTTAGCTGGGTCCTCTGCTTAGGTGGGCGAGGCCTCCTGTAATCCACATTCTCATTCAGAGGTTTCACTAGGAAGAATTTTCTAGACAATTCAGCTTATTGGCAGAACCATTTTATTGAACTATCTGCTGCAAATTTTGGGAAATCATTCTCTGGGCGCTGCTTCCTACGGACCCATCCTACTGACCCTGAAGTCCCTAAAGACTGGCTGCCATTCCTTGTGTCTCCAGAGTGGCCCCTTTTCATAAAGTCAACAAGAAAGTCTGATGCCTCTGTCAAGCAAGACACGTGTTGGGCCTATAACGAGGAGAGCAGATGTAGTTGAAGACTGTGGAGCATCAGAAATGAGAGAAAACAGGAGCCAGAGAGATGGTACAGAGGCTAGAGCACATACTGCGGTAACACTAGCCCCAGTTCAATCCCCATCACGGCGTTGCCCCCAGAGCATCGCTCGGTTCAGTCCTAAAGGCCCCAAGCACTGTTGAGGTGACCTGAGTAACTCTCTGGGCCCAAGAAGCAATGAACAAATGGTCAGATTGGCCAAGAATCACTGGGAAGTGCTCTCAAATCCAGTTTTTGGTTGTAGGAATAGAAATAGAGCACCAGTTAGGAGCACCTACCAACAGAACTAGGGAAAACAGGTCTGAACTCTAACCATGCCACTTTTGCTTTATTTTGGGAACACCTTGATTCTGCACTCACAAACACTCTTGGTGTGCTCAGGGGACCATAGATGCCTAGGATCGAGTCCTGGTCATCTGCACGCAAGGCAGCACTATACCAGATGCCTATCACTCAGGGACCCAACCATATCACTTCCTAGCTGTGTATTCTTAGACAAGTCACAGGATATCACCTGGCACCACTTTACTTATGAATAAAATGGGATAACTATAGTCATATATGAATTAAGATGCTCTTAACTGCAGGTCAACAAAGACCAATTGAAAGTGCTTTTTAAGTGAAGTATTTCTATTTTTTAAGTGAAGTATTTCTATTCCTACAACCAAAAAAAATCTGGAGATGGGTAATTTGAGGGCTATTTCTCCTAACTTTATATCATATTCAAAGACAGGAATTAAAAAAAATCCTTTGGAGAAATAAACTTTAGGATGTAAAAAGTTCTTTTCAGTCTTATAGCTTCTTGGTTTCAGAGATACAGCATCACTCGGTATAAGTAATATTCAAAGACAAATGCATGTTGAAGATGTAGTCCAGGGCTGCACATACGCTTTGTATGTAGGAGACCGGGGTTCACTCCCCAGCACCACATGGTCCCTTGAGCACTACTGCAAGTGACCCCTGAGAGCTGGGAATAGCCCCTGAGCACTTCCAAACGTGGCCCCCAAACCAGCAAAAGAAAGTCAAAGGAAAGCATGGTACAAATGCTTGAACTCACTCTGGGTTTTCCATCAGCAGGTTTTGTCCTAGAGTAGTTATAGGTTTACAGAAATTCCCTTAAGCTCTTCCTCTCCTGCTTTCCGGTGCTTGTTACAATGGATGACCCACTACTGGTGCATCATTCTTTGCTGACATCCTATGATGACAGTTGGTTCATTCTTAGCGTTGGCAACTGCTCAGAGCCACTATTACCATGCTCTGTGCTCTGCGCCTAAAGGAGACTCATAACCAGCACCCCTGCATTCCGTTTCAGTGAAGAAGGGGGCATTGATGTCACAATAGTCTGCTAAGAACAAGAAGGCAGGTGCCAAAGACTAGTCCTCAATTGTGTGATTCCCTCTACATGACACAGAGGAACAAACGGACGAGAGAAGATGAGAGACTGGGACGGAGGGAGGGGCGTGTGAGAGGGGAGCGCCTGCCTCTCCTTGCAGGTTCTGTGTCCTGGGGGTGTCCAAGGAGCCCACTGAATTCTACTCAGAAGGGCCTGAGGCCAGCTCTGAGCACCAGCAGCTTTTCTTTATCAACTAGCAACACTACCACTGTGTTTACTTGGTCTGGGCACTGCGAGTGACCTACAGGTGACCCAGCTCTACAGGAAGTGTCTACAGATGACCCACAGATTCTATGCTTGTCTCAGAAAGGGATTTGAACATCCCAGATTTGATTGTCTGAAGGGGACTCCTACAATCACCGCCCCCAGATACTGTAGTTGAGGTTTTTCCCTTGCAGATGTGAAAATGTTCTGGAATAAGGTAGTGGAGGTGATGGTGCGGTATGTGGACGGAGGTGATGGTGTGGTATGTGGGCCGGAGGTGATGGTGCGGTATGGGCGGAGGTGATGGTGTGGTATGTGGGCGGGGTGATGGTGTGGTATGAGGACAGGTGATGGTGTGGTATGTGGACGGAGGTGATGGTGTGGTATGTGGACGGAGGTGATGGTGTGGTATGTGGGCGGAGGTGATGGTGTGGTATGAGGACAGGTGATGGTGTGGTATGTGGACGGAGGTGATGGTGTGGTATGTGGACGGAGGTGATGGTGTGGTATGTGGACGGAGGTGATGGTAGTGTATGTGGAGGTGATGGTGCGGTATGTGGACGGAGGTGATGGTGCGGTATGTGGACGGAGGTGATGGTGCGGTATGTGGACGGAGGTGATGGTGCGGTATGTGGACGGAGGTGATGGTGCGGTATGTGGACGGAGGTGATGGTGAGGTATGTGGACGGAGGTGATGGTGTGTATGTGGACGGACTGAGGTGTACACCTTAAAAGGTGGGATCGATGTTATGTGAATCTGACAGCCAAAACCAAAACAATAATAAAGGGAAAGATTCTTGGCAGGAGTCTGGAAACGTGAGGGGAAATGAGCCCCAGAGCAGAGAGAAGCCACGTGCTGTGGTGGCTGAGACCCTCCCACAGCTTCCTGCCTCCCCACCCCATCCCCAGCCCCCTGCAGAGAGTAGACAAAGCCCCTTTGGAGCTGAGAATTGTGCCTGTGCCTGGAATCTCTAGCCCAACCCTTCTTTGCCCTGACCTGAAGCTTGGACCTGAGGGGAACGGCTGGGTGTTGTCGCCCTCCTCTGGCCAGCGGCAGCTTAGGTTCACTCTCTCTGAAGACGCTGGGCAGGAGGCGGAGATGCACTTTGCGTGGTACATATACCCTTAACCAACCAGGAACATGCCCATCTCGCAGTCACCAAAGCAAAGCAAAACAAAACTGCAGCGAGCTGCCTTGTTTCACAGCGAGCTTGTCTGATCACTCACCAAGCTGGTGAGGAGACACTCAGGCACTTTCCCACCTTGGCACATGGGGGTGCACGTGGTGGTTGCCCCTGTGGAGGGCAGCCCTGATTGATGTGTGGGAAATGCCTCCCCTGCAGGTGGCCTGTCTCTGGAAGCCACTGGCAAGCACTTCACCAGAATGCTTGCTGGCTGGGTCACCAGGAACTCAGCCAGCCGCCTGAGCCCAGCCTCAGTGAGTGACAGGCACAGGACTGTCCCCATGGGGAAGCTGGGACACAGAAAAGAAAGGCTTGCTCTAGGACAGGGGGCTGAGGAGAGACATTCTTTTAATGTCCATCCCCCATAGCCCCGGCCACTGACAACCTAGATTCTAGAATGATCCCATTTGAGGTGACCTTTTTCTCTGGTCATTTCCTTGCCCCGAATGCAGGAAAAGGATGTGGGAATCTCCAACAGGCTGGGG
>JAJIBD010003869.1:0-38267 GCA_021461705.1 Cryptotis parvus | reverse complement strand
TATTAGTTTTGTTTATAGGTCTCTGAACAAGTTCTTCTGTGCCACATTTTAAGAAATAGGTAGGGGAGACTATCTTTGTAAACAAAGCATCACTGAAAATTAGGAAATATTGTTTATCACATAGTGTAACTGACTCTTATAAACTGCCTGTCACAGGCAATTGCTCCCTCAGTGATGGTTCTGTGATTGAAGACATTTCATGTTCTCATGGCAATGCCGGTTGGAGAATGAGTGTGACTGTACCTTTGCCCCAAAGACAGCAGGTGGTGAACTGGCACACACGGCCAAGGAGCCCTTGATTTTGGTCCTGCATCTGTCAGAGATGGCTGTACGCTGGGCAAGTTGCTTACCTCCAACAAAAGTTTCTGCCCTCACAAGTTTATATTCTTGTGTACGTGTTGGGAGGAGCAGAGGCGTCAAGATGGAGGGATGTACAGCAGAAGCGAAAAATACCATGGAAATATTTGGACTGAAAAACAAACTCTTCACTCGTGAGTTGGACTTGGGTAAAGGCTAAAAGGTGAGACCCTCTTGGTCTCTTCCTGCGCTTGTGTTCTCACAGATGGAAAGCATCATTTAAGGAAGTTGTCAGAAATCGGCAAAAGGATAGGTAATAGTGGAATGGACATTTGTGTACATGTTGCCCTCTCAGGTAGTCCTGAGAGGACCCTGAGAATGGTGCTGTCCTCAGAAATGCCCTGTCCATCATTGACGGACAGTGATACCCTAGACCTGCCCTCCTATTTTTTAATGTGCTGGTATGGTGGACCCAGTAACCCGTGTGGTAGGTTTACTGTATTTCCTGGAAGCACCGGTAAATTACCCATTCCAGTGTGTCAACCAGGCACCTCTCTCTGGCAGTGTTTGGGAACTACACTTTAGGCAGCTTGGTGTGGAGAAAGTGGTTTTTCACTTCTGCCCCCAAATGCAGAAGTTGGATCCGCTCATTGTCTTTCCTCCCCCTCCCCCTCTTCCTCTTAGGGCTTCCAAGAACGGGAAGATGCTGAGTTGGCAGTTAGGTCAAGCAGAGCTCCTGTTGCGCAATCTAATGGCATATAATCAGGAGAAATATTCCCGCGGTGGCATGATTTTTTGCATTATTAAGTGCTTCCATCATCTTACCCAAATCAGAGTTGATAAGGGTTGAAAATAGATTTTCCTATCTGGGAGAGCTTCCTCAGTACTATCTGTCTGTAAGTCATCCTGCTTTAGCCAGGTTCCTTCTCCGAGGATAAAGAAAGAAGCTTGCTTTCTGTTCCTTATTACCCCTTCAGTATGCTGGTCTGTTCTTTCCACCCCTTCCTCCCTTCCTGAACCTTAACGAGGTGGCACAGAGCTATGCTGTACTTGCCTTTCCCCGACTTAAGCCTCAGAATATCCTTCTGGGTGTGGCCCAAAGCTTTTTTCAACATCAGGAGAGTGACTTGTTTTCTTTTATGCACAGTGCTAGAGTTCTACATTTGCACATGAATGTACACAAAGTCCATGCCTATGCATGACTGCGGTATCAACCACTTACATATTGCCTTCTCAACAACTGGCATTGGTATCTCATACTCTTTCTTTGCTTGGACCAGTGTGAACATCTCCTCCCCCATGCCCTGAATCATTGCATAAGTACGGGATGTTGTGTAAAAAGGGAGTGGCTGTGAAAGTAGGGCCCTTGTCCTTGTGATGCTTCAGAAATAATTGCTCAATGAATAAAGCCAGGAAAGCAAGAGCGATTAGCTGATGGATTTCAAGTAGTAGGAAGTAAGGTTTTGGTAAATAGCACAGTTAGACTGGAAGGCTTTGTGTCCTGTGCAGAGAGTGCTGAATCCTCTAAGCACCAGGGAGCTGTTTAATTTAATTGATCTTATTGAGACCAAGGGAACAATCAGGACAACGTAAGGAATCTTTGTGTAACGCTCTGCTTAACTCCAAGTCACATACATGCCATGTGCATTCAGAGGGGTGCATGAATCGCAAAAGCCTGGGCTATAGTGCCATAGTGCATCCTGGATACTTTGCGGTCATGCAGTATCAGACATCAAACACAAACCTCTCGCAGGTTTTGTCTTCCCATTTCCAGCTTGTGAATTTTATTTGTTTGCTTTTGGGCCATACCTGATGGTGCTTAGAAGTTACTCCTGGCCCTGCACTCAGGAAACACTCTTGATAGGCTTGGGGGGACCATATGGGGTGCTGGGGATCGAACCTGGGTTGGACGCATGCAAGGCAAGCACCCTACCCACTGTATTATCACTCTGGCCCTAGCTTGGTGAATTTTTACTAAAAGGAAAAGTTTATTTTAATGGACCTTATAGTGTTCATTTTTATTTTCTTTTCTCCTCCCCCTTATAGTTGTTTAAATCAACAATCTTTATATAGTTTTTAAAATTTTAATTCATTCTCACAAGGCATACTCCACTGACTGAAAGAATTCTAGCTAAAAGCAGGACTTGGACATTTGGAAAAAGTTTTTAGTATTTGTTCACTTAACTTCAAAATGGGAGGGAGAGTGCAGGAGGCATAGGCATAAACTGGAGGGTGGTCAATGGAATTCAGTTTTTACAAGATGAAACTACGGCAAGCCGTATCAGATTGCAGTTTCAGGAAGCAAACCTTAACAGATGTAAACTGCTTTAGCTACTTGTTTGGTTTCACTTTTTATTCATTTATTTTATTTATTTATTTCTTAGATTTGTATGATTCTGACTGTTCTTCATCTATTTATTTATTTATTCATTCATCCATCTATTTACTCATTCATTCATTCATTTGTTTATTTTAACACTGTGAGATAGACATTTACGAAGCTGTCCATGATTGGGTGTCAGTCATACAGTGTTGCAGCACCCATCCCTCCACCAGTGCACATTTCCCACCACCAGTGAACCCAGTCCCCCCTCCACCAGCCTATCTCTATAGCAGGCACTCCTCCTCCTCTTCCTCCCTCCCCCTCCCCCTCCCTCTCTCTTCTCTTACACATTGTGGCTTGCCATACATACATTTAGGGGTTATCATGTATATCCCGTTGCCTACATTCAATGCTCAGTTCTAGTCTGGCTTTACCGTTTCCAACAATTAGTAGAACACTGGTATGTATTTATATCCCAGAGATAAATGCTTTCATTCTGTATCTGTCCTTTTCCTTCTGATTGATTTCACTAAGCATGATAATCTCCATGAAAGACTTCAGTTTTAACGTAATGTTTAGAGAAAGTGGGCACAAAGGCTATTGTTACCACTTGTGTATGCTTTCTGAGGAGGTGTGTGGATGCTGAAAAGTGAGTCCAGGATTGTTTTTGTGATGTTTAATTTTAAATGGAGATGGGAGATGATTTTCCACTAAAAGTAGCTCCTGGTGGTAGCTGTTTCTTTTACAGACTTTGTTTAATAAATCATGCATTTAAGTGAGAGTGTCAAAAGGGAAAGAAGGTCCTGTATACTGGATTCGACTGTTAAAGTCAGGCCTAAAGTATAGGTAAAATGTGGAAAGTTTTTTTTTTCTTTTTGGGTCACACCCAGCAATGCTCAGGAGTTACTCCTGGCTCTCACTCAGGAATTACTCCCTGGCGGTGCTAGGGGTACCGTATGGGATCCCAGGGGATCGAACCCGGTCGGCCGCATACCCACTGTGCTATCGCTCCGGCCCCAAATGTGGAAAGTAGGAAAGTGTTGTTCAAAAATAAATGAGTGAAGTCCCAGTCACAGGTCGAGAAGTATTAACGCCTCTGCCAGCCCCCAGGAGGTGCTTCTTTACTGTCCTGTTCAAAGTGCATGTTTCTCAGAAACTTGTGGGTGTTTTTCCTGGGTCACTGTGCCCAGGGTTATTGATTTACGAATGCTGGGAGTCTGCAGGTCCAGCTGCCTGGAACCCTGGCCTGAAGAATGGTGAACACGTTTAGTGTTGATTCCTAGCACTAAGATGTCTGTTTTCCTTCTTTCCAGTCATTCCTTCAGATTTTGTAATGAGCCAGTGGGAAAATAGGCTTTGAGGAAGTCAGTCAAGTGGGGTGCAGAACAAAAGAAGGATGATGTCAGTGTCCTACTTCTTGTCTCTGCTAGTGGGGAAGTCAGTTCTCTCAGATCCTGGTGGTGGCTATTGTTTTCGCTTTGAACCTTTAAAAAATGTAATACAGGGAGTTTTAAATGGTCATCTAAGATTCTTCCTTCTTTTTACTCTGATACCTTAACTGCCCTTTGTTTGATATGATTTCAGAAGGTGCCCCTTTGGGGAGGCTTTCAGAACAGAAAGACCCCTATAATTAGGGAAAACCTCTGCAGTCTTTGATCATTTCTGGCTTGTGTTAATTTGGAAATTCAGAGATAGTGAATGTTATCCCTCAACTCAGAAGTTGCTCGAATGGACTGTTGAGAGGAATTAGCATTAGTTCAGTGAAAGTATATTGATTTGTTCTGGATAAGTAGGATTAGATCATTGGTACCTGGACAAGGAAATAAGCATAAATTTTAAAATAATATTTTTTTTCTTACAGTCCTATTTCGTGACAGATTATGATCCAACCATTGAAGATTCCTACACAAAGCAGTGTGTCATAGATGACAGAGCTGCCCGGCTAGATAGTAAGTCATTTTCCCTTGAGAATTTGCATGTTTTTAAAAAGCGAGCTCTTTGCTTGGTAAAATTGAGATATCTTAACAGCATAATCTGACTATTAGGCCCATCTTTCATTGGTTTTATTTGATAAAGCTGCAGTATTGGGCATTTCAGTAATGTAAAAATAATCACTGGGTTGCTCTTAATTCTTGTGAAACTAGTCTTGTTATAACTTGTTGAAGTTGTATTTATTTGGGAAAAACATATCAGACCACAATGCTTTTACTTTTTGGTGATGGTTAAAATAGATGAAGTAAGTATAAAAAATGCTTCAATACTTTGCTAATTGACGTAGAATTTATAGCACAGACCTTTAGCAAAGAGTGTTTTTTGCTTGGCTAAACACTCTATCTCTGCAAGACAAAACCCCTATTTCTATAAAAAAAAAATTATGTGCATTGTCTTCTGTTCACAGTGATCAAGAAATACTTTTAGCTACCCTAAATAGAAAACGTGAGGGTAAACCAGATTTTCCTTCTTGGATTTGTAGATTTCTTTTAGTTCTTCCTAAGGAGGAGATAATACATCCAAGTGATGTCAGATTTTCTAACCCCACCTGTCTAAATGGTTGATATTTTTAATCTTGTAATTAGTATGCTAATAAGTTCTAACTACGAAATCCATCTGTACCAATGATGATGATAACTCTGAAACTGCTCTGCCACTAGAATATCTTTGTTCATTTGTTCGTTCAGTCATTCATTCATTCATTATTTTTGCTTTTTGGTGGGGCACACCTGGCGATGCTCAGGGATTACTCCTGGCTCTGCACTCAGGAATTACTCCTGGCGGTGCTCAGGGGTCCATATGGGATGTCGGGGATCTAACCCAGGTTGACTGACTGCAAGGCAAACGCTATACTCACTGTGCTATTGCTCCAGCCCCTGTGTTTATTATTTAGGAAAGTACTAAGAGAAAACTGTCTTTTCTGTGCTATACCAAGTATGATGTTCTCTAAAGGAACCACATTAATTGAGCCTACTCCTAAGGGGAAACTGAATAAGACAGAATCAGTTACATTTGTTGTTATTTCTTTAGTTCTCGATACAGCAGGACAAGAAGAGTTTGGAGCTATGCGAGAGCAGTATATGAGAACTGGCGAGGGCTTCCTGTTGGTCTTTTCAGTCACAGATAGAGGCAGGTAAGTACCACTGTTAAGTGGTTCTGTTCTGCTGCTGTTCTTGTCCTGATCATTACTTTATTTGATATGAATGTTCTTTTCTCAAGTAGGAAAGTTAATAAAGTACCAAATGGGACATTGAATTTGCTAAATTCTCACCAAAGAGATTAAATTTGTTTTTGTGTTTTTTAGTTTTGAAGAAATCTATAAATTTCAAAGACAGATTCTCAGAGTAAAGGATCGTGATGAGTTTCCAATGATTTTAATCGGTAATAAAGCTGACCTGGATCATCAAAGACAGGTGAGAAGACACTTTGCTGCTTGGAAACTGGTGGGTTATAATTATATAATTGAACGAAAAGTTTAATACAATATATGATAAATACATTTTATAAAAGTAATAAATATAAATGCAAATATGTAATGCCATAATAAAAGAAAACTGAGTTTGGCGCCATATTTTGCAGAAATCAGAATAGATAAGAAATAAAATATATTTGGGAAATTAATGTTTACATAGTTCTATTTGGAATTTTATTTTTATTTTCCTCCTGCAGAACTTGAGTTCTGTAAGCCTATAGAAAAATTCCTCTCTCTCTCTCTCTCTCTCCTCTCTGTCTTCTTTTTTTGAGGAGGGTATGCACACCCATTGGTAGTAAGGGCTTTCGCTCTGGCTCTTTGCTCAGGATTTACTCCTGAAGATGCTCGGGGGACCATATGTGGTACTGGGGATCGAACCCTGATGGACCGCTGTGCAAGGCCAGGGCTTTAGCTAACACTGTACTATCTCTTTTGCCCTATTTAGATATTAAAGTTAGGCTGATCTCCAAACTTACTCATTTTTTGTTTCATTTTATTTTCTTTATTTTTTTATTAAATAATCATGAGATACAGTTACAAAGTTGTTCATGTTTGCGTCGGGTCGTATAATGTTCCAACACCTGTCCCTTCACCAGTATACGTTTCCTACCACCAGTGTCCCTGGTTTCCCTCCTTCCACACCCCCAGTCTGCCTCGCAATACAGGTACTGAAAGGTTATTGTGTATATCTTTACCTTCTTTCAGCAATCAGATCTTGTCCAGAGTGATTATTTCCATCTATCACTGTCGTAGTGGTCCCTTCTCTATCCTGTCTAACCCCCCATGCAAACTTCCAGTGGTGGGCCAGTCCTCCTGCCCCTCATCCAAACTTATTTAGCATCGATATCAAATAATCTCCTTTAAGAAGGCTTTGATTAAATTATAGTATTTGGATTTCTCCTAGGTGCCAGTAATGACTGAATTTTCTGAGTTATCTGCATTAACTAGCTCCTAATACTCAGTAACCTATAAGTAAATACTATTTTTTAGTACTTGGTTCTAGACTAGCATCTACTCACCTATTTCTTTTGCCATATATTTTATATTTAATGAAAACAGATTTGCTAAATAGCTTATCTACTTTTTTAAATTTTTGTCTGTGATAGGGAACTAGGTCAGGTATAAATTACTGCAAATTCTTTTGCCTGGAGTTTTTGTCTGTTTCTTTTAAGTCTGTATTCCACTTTGGAATATAATTATTTAAATGGTTTATTAGTGCTTTGCTGGTGTTTTAAGTGTCCCTTTGTTTATGTATTAATGGATTCTTGAGATTTTATTTGAAAAGTGTCACTGTAAGGAAAAACTGGTTGATACACAGCCTTGATGTAGTCATTATTTAAAACAATCCCTGATGTGTGTGCTCTGTTTGGAAAGTTGTTTGGAAAGTATGTAGAGTCTAAAGTGTGGAATTGAAAAAATAACATTATTGTTCTAATGCTAATGTTTTCTGAAAAAGTGATATATGTGAAATAAATCTTACTGCTCTGTCAAATCTGAATTGTCTCTCAAATCTGAATTATTCTGTAAGTTTAAAGTGACAAAATTCAGTCTTCATTGAAATATTGTAGAATATGCCTTTGGTCACATCTGAAACCTAGAAGACATTTCATTTATATTCAGATTTTATTTTTTTGCCATTTCTTCTGGGAATTTGGAGCCTACTTAAATATATTAAATGTTGCCCAGTTGAGGCTTTCTATTGCTCTTTGTTCTAAGATCAGAAGCACACACATACATTACTGACCCAGTAACATGGCAGAGGAGCTCTGCACGAGCAAAGGGTTTTCCTCCTTGATCTCTGCTAACCTGATCTCACCCTTAATTGTTGTAAGAAGAAATATGTTTTTCTCTGACCTTGTCCTGTGGTAGCTCCAGGAGAGGATTGGGTGGGGGTCTGGTGCTCGGCAGGCAGCGGCAGAGCAGGGGAGAATGTGCTCACGGAAACGGGCCCTGCCAGGATTGCTGGGGCAGGGGTCTGTATGGGTCTATAAATCTTCTTATATAGTAAAGATAGTATTTGGTGCACAGTTTCCACGTTTGTCTGTGGATATTAAAGATACTGTGCTACTTTTGGCTTTGTTTCAGATCATGGAATTGTGAAATTTCATATATTTTCAGTGTTTCTAAAATTTTTCAATATGAAAGTAATAATTTATCAGTTTAAAACAAAGTACCAAGATAGTGAAAGAAGCAATATAGGGACTAAAATTTTTTATTTCTCTCACTTGAGTTTGAAGTTGGCTTGTATATCTGGTGTTTCTCAGCCTAAACCAAATAAACGCATAGCTGTTGAGTGTTTATTGTTGGAAAGCTCAGGTATATCTATCTGTAAGAAAAGCAAGCGGCTAAAATCTGACAGCTACTTTGTTTCTTCCATATTCCTTGTGGAATATGTGAATTCCATATTTCTTATGCCACTTTGTTCCTGGCACATTCCTGTGGCTTCTGCTCTCTGAAAGATAAGCACAAAGCAAAATATTAGTCCTCCTCTGCTTCATCTTCTCTTTTCGAAGTCCCTTCAGATTAGCATTCAGAAATGTTGATGACGTGCACCTTCAGATTTGGTCACTAACCTAGGATCCTTGTGTTTGCTCACTGGAAGCCATGCCTCATGGCACTATCCATTTTCCGCTTGCTTTCTCATTCTCCTGGCATTTTCTTTCTTCATTCTCAGCTGATAGTGAGTGATGTTTTCCTTCTCTACTGAGGAAGTTTTACCTTTCTGAGTGCACAGTCTCCATCTTCCACCTACATGGGGAAGCTGTAGGGAGCATGTTTTTTATCTTTAGCCCAGGGGCATCATATCGGTTTCCCATTTGAATTCCATTTTATCATATAGGAACATTCCCAACAAAATAGAATATGCTGCATTGTTTGGTCTTTCAACAAAAAAGTAACTGCAATAGCTTTTTTTTGTCTCCTAATGTACTTTCAGTACATTTTTACTTCTCGATAGTAAAATACATTTTCGTTTTTTTGGACCACACTCAGCAGTGCTCAGGGCTGCCTCCAGGCTCTGTACTCAGAAATCACTCCCTGACGGCCTCAGGGTGTCAGGGTATTGGGAATAACTCAGGTTGGTCACTTGCAAGGCAAACCCCCTACCCACCACGCTATCTCTCTAGCCCACAAAATTGCGTCTTGAAAGCATTATTCACACACAGTCCCTTTGCTTTCCAGCCTTTCTTGCTTGTGTTGACTTCAGGCCTTCAGCACCCTGTTAAGGTCACCACTTGTGCAGATGCCAGTAACATTTGACACAGTTGCTCACACACTACTTTTTGGAAACTATTAGTTTGCTTAGCTCCTGGATACTTTCTGAAGCCTTTTTTTCTCAGTATCATTTGCTTGTATTGCTTCAGAGTACCTCTTCAGAGGTTTTTTCAGAATTAAAGCTGTAATATCTTGGCACTCCTGTTTACTAATTGAATCTGGATAGGATACAGGGATCCCATAGCAACTTCTTTACCTTCTTTTTAGAAATGTTTACATTTGGCTTTGTCTTCAGGTTCTTAATAACTGACTTGCTTACTGTTAGTTAATTACCCAGCTGGTTCTTTTCTGTCTTTGCCTTGGGCATCATTCTTTAGACTTTCTCTAGATTCTCCATTATTTCTAAATAACCAAGTCGTCATGTTACTTGAATTTGTAGGCCAGTACATTTCTATCATTGGTGGCTGAGGTTCTGAACTCATCACGGAGGGTGAGATCAGCCAGAAGAGATTTTGATTTTGTATCTCTGAACTCGCTGTGCCAGTCCGTGCATCCATGCAGACTTTATTAAAATCTTTTCTAAGCACTGATGATTAGACTAATAGAAAAGACAGTCCTGGGGCCAGAAAAATTGGTTAGCAGGACAGAGCATCTGCTTTGCATGCCAGAGGACTGCATTCTGTGACCAGCACCACACGCTCCTTAAGCATCAAGCTTACAGTAGACCCAGAGCAATGCTAGGTATAGCAAAACAATACCCAGAAAATAAAAAATAAAACAAACAAGAAAAGTCATTAAAGTTTATTAAATAAAAAGAAATTATGAGTTTGAATTATGCTTTTCTGTTACCACATAAAGCAGGATTTATTTTGCTTATCATATCAGAGTTGAGCTTGATACAGATTCAATGCAGTCCCTATAAGGATCTCCATGACATTCTTCAAAGAAATTGACCAAACACTCCTAAAATTTGTGTGGAATAATAAACCCTCACGTATAGCTAAAGCAATCCTTGGGAAAAAGAAGATGGGAGGTGTCACTTTTCCCAACTTCAAACTCACTATAAAGCAGTAGTAATTAAAACAGCATGGTATTGGTATAGAGGCAGACCTGTAGACCTATGGAATGTAACTAAATATCCTGACACACTCTCAAATATATGATTTCTTAATCTTTGATAAAGGAGCGAAAAACAATAAGTGGAGCAAAGAAAGCCTCTTCAACAGGTGATGCTGGAAAAACTGGGCAGCTACATGTAAAAAAATGAACATAGACCTTCTAACACCATGCACAAAAGTCAGATCAAAATAGATAAAAGATCTCAACATCAGTCATAAATCCAGAAGGTCGATAGAAGAAAACATGGGAAAAACGTTTTACGACATTGAAGCTAAAGGCATCTTCAAAGATGAAACAGCACTGACAAAGCAAATGGAAGCAAAGATAAACAAATGGGATTATATAAAACTGAAAAGCTTTTGCACCTTAAAAAGGAACAGTGACCAAGATACAGAGACAGTGTACAGTCTGGGAAAGAATATTCACCCAACGCCCATCTGATAAGGGGTTAATATCCAGGATATATCAGGCACTGGTAGAACTTTACAAGAAGAAAACAACCAACCCCATCAAAAAATGGGGGAGAAAAAATGAACAGAAACTTCGACAAAGAAGAAATTCAAATGGCCAAAGGCATATGAAAAAGTGCTCTTCATCATTAATCATCAAGGAGATGCAAATCAAAACAACAATGAGATATCATCTCATACCATGGAGACTGGCACCATCCAAAAGAGGAAGAACAGCCAGTGCTGGCGTGGATGTGGGGGAGAAAGGGACTCTCATCCACTGTTGGTGGGAGTGCTGACTGGTCCAGCCCTTTTGGAAAACAATATGGGCATTCTTCCAAAAAACTAGATATTGAGCTCCCATTTGACCCAGCAATACCACTCCTGGGAATATACCTTGGAGACCTAAAAAGCACACAGAAGAAACACTATCTGCACTTCCATATTTATCGCAGCGCTGTTCACAATAGCCAGAATCTGGAAACAATTTGAATGCCTGAGAACAGAAGACTGGCTAAAGAACCCGTGGTACATCTACACAATGGAATACTATGAAGCTGTCAGAAAAGACGAAGTCATGAAATTTATCTGCAGATGGATGGTCATGGAGATTATCATGCTGAGTGAAATGAGTCAGAAGGTAAAGGACAGATATAGAATGACGCATTCATTAGTGGGATATAAATATATACTAGTGTTCTACTAATTGTGGGAAATGGTAATGCCAGACTAGAACTGAGGTACACAAAGGGATTTATATGATAATCCCTAAATGTCTGTAGGGCAACAATGTGGAAGAGAGATAGAGAAGAAAAGGAAAAGTGCCTGCTATAGAGGCAGGCTGGGGGAGGAGGGAGGAGATTTGGGGACATTTGTGGTACAAATAGGGCACTTGTGGAGGGACAGGTGCTGGAACAATGTATGACGAACCCTATTATGAACACCTTTGTAATTGTGTATCACATGGTGGTATAATTAAAAAAAAATAATGGGAGCATATAAACATCCTCAGCAGTAGGATTGTTTTATCATTTAGACCCAAGATTCCCAGACTTAAAGTGACCCTTTTCTCAGAAAAACGGAATTAGCTTGTCCTTGGAAATCTAATGAACAGAAAGCTCCCACAAAGCAGCCACAAATTGCACCCCTTGCTACTACTGCATTGCTGGTGGCACTCAGAGGGTTATAGTTTTACTAAAGCCTAAGACGTGTTCTTTGGTATCTGCATAAATAGAAAGAACAAACTTTTCAAATAACTTCATTCCATAAGAAAGTTCAAGAATATCACCCAATACCCATCTGATAAGGGGTTAATATCCAGGATATATCAGGCACTGGTAGAACTTTACAAGAAGAAAACAAACAACCCCATCAAAAAATGGGGAGAAGAAATGAACAGAAACTTCAGCAAGGAAGAAATTCAAATGGCCAAAAAACATAAGAAAAAATGCTCCTCATCACTAATCATCAGAGAGATGCAAATCAAAACAACAATGAGGTACCACTTTATACCACAGAGACTGGCACATATTCAAAAGAGCAAGAACAACAAGTGCTGGCGTGGATGTGGGGAAAAGGGGACACTCATCCATTGTTGGTGGGAATGCTGGCTGGTACAGCCTTTCTGGAAAACAATATGGACATTCCTCCAAAGACTAGAAATTGAACTCCCATTTGACCCAGCCATACCATTCCTGGGAATCTACTCTGGGAAACCAAAAATACGCAGCGGAAACACCATCCCTACTTTTATATTCATAGCAGCATTATTCACAATAGCCAGAATCTGGAAGCAACCAGAGTGCCCGAAAATCGATGACTGGATAAAGAAGCTTTGGTACATCTACACAATGGAATACTATGCAGCTGTTAGGAAAAAATGAAGTTATAAAATGTGCCTATAAATGGATGGACATGGAGAAGATTATGTTGAGCTTAAATTAGCCAGAAGGAGAGAGAGACAGATACAGAATGACTGCATTTATTTGCATGGCATAAATATATATGTACATATTATGATAACAATATCCAAGGTCAAGTGAAACATATATCAGGAGGTCTTGTCAAAGGTGGAAATTATCACAAACGTGTGGGAGTCAGAGGCTAGGTAAGACAGAAAATGGAACAGGGTGCTAACAATTGTCGAGGGTACTAATGCCAACCTAGAACTAAGCATTAAATAGAGGCAAAAGGATACACATGACAACCCTTTAATGTATGTTCTGTAATCCATAGTCTGGAGGGAAAGGAAAAGAGAAAGAGAGAGAAATGGAAAGAAATAAAGAACCTGCCATGGAGGAGGGCTGGGGGGAGGGGGGGGAGGGAACCGGGACGTTGGTGGTGGGAGATGGGCACTGGTGGCGGGATGGGTGCTGGAACACTGTATGACCAAAACCCAAATATGAACTTTTTTAATTGTATATCTTTGTAATTGTAAAAAAAAAAAAAGTTCAAAAAAAAAAAGAAAGTTCAAGAATATTTGTAGGACTATGTACTGTCTAGAACACAGTAGGTAGAAACCTAGTACTCAAGCATTCACTCAAATTTTATCAAAATCTAAAGAAAAGTATTGTCTGTAATGAGGGAAACAGACCCAGATGTTAGTGAAGAGTGATATTAAAACAGTTATTTTAGGGGCCAGAGAGATTGTGCAGCAGGTAGACCTTGCATGCAGCCCACCAGGTTCAATCCCCAGCATCCCATGATTTCCTGAGCACTGCTAGGAGTGATTATTAGTGCAGAGCCAGGAGTCACCCCCTGAGCTTTGCCAGGTGTGGCCCAAAAACAAAAACGTGATTATTATGCTAATATTCTATGTGCCTAAGAAGCTAGAAAAAAGATAAAATCAAGCATACAGAAATGAAAACTACAGTGGTTGAGTGAAAAAATACACTGGATGATATTAATAGCATAAATAATTGCTAGAATTTTTCTGAATGTGATTAAATTGCAAATGCATACATCTAAGAAGCTTGACAAACCCTGGAGCCCAAGGACCATATAAAACAGTACCTTAGAACAAAATTGTTCACGAAGAGTGAGGAGGAAATAGTGAAAAAAAACCATACTTTATGCATAGGAATAAAGATAAGGACAGCAGCATCCTCAGTTTCTCAGGAAACGTGCAAGCCAGAAAGCAGAGTGTACAATGTTTTTAAGTATTGAAAGAAAAGATTAGGACCTAGAGTTTAAAAACCACTTAAATTTATTTCAAAAATGAAGGTGACAACTTGCTCCAAATACATAGATGGCAAAAGAATTCAAAACCAGTAGACATGCGCTACAAGAAATAAGAAAACTCCTTAGTCAAAGAAAAAGCGATAATAGAAATTTGGTTCTGTACAAAGCATTGAAGAGTTCTGTAAATGGTAATTATGTGGGCAGATCCAACTACTTTATTGTTACTTATAGCACAATTGGATGTTCAAAACAAAACCCAAAAAACACTGTTTTGTAAGATAAAAGAACAGGAAATTCTTAAACATTTACATGAGTGCTGTAATGTCTCTTGAATTAAACTGATAAGTGAGAAATGCATGTTACTGGCACTAAAGTAGTCATTAAAACAGCATAGGTAAATAGTTTATAGCGTCATATGTGATAAAAATGGAACATAAGGCAATACGTTTGTGCCAGGTAGATACCTCATTGGACTGAACCACATACAGGAGATGTGGACTTGATCTCTGATACTGCAACACTCCCCCTCTCCCCCAAGCACTTTCCAGGAATGATCCTGGAACATCATTGAGCACTTAGGGATCACTCCTGGTGGTGCTGGGAGCCATACGGAGTGCAAGGAATGAATCTGAGTCGGTGGCCTGCAAGGTAGGCACCCTGCCTGCTATTTTTTTTTCTTTTTTTGGGTCCAAAGAACTAAAAATACTTCCAATTTAAGCAAAAAAAAAAAAAAAAAAAAAAAAAAGACAAAATATAACTAAAAATCAAGACAAAACATATCAAAATGTGTGAGATACTATAAAAGATATACATGAATTCGTAGTACTAAAGTCTTAATGGTTGCAGCTTTTACCTTATTAAATATAAGAAAATAAGTTAAAGCCATACTACAGAAGGGAGGTATTAAAGATAATGTTGGGAACTAATGGCACTGAAAATTGGAAAAATATAGCAAAAAGTAAATAGTCAAAGTCTGGTTTCTAGAAGAAGTTTTAGGAGATCAAAGCGATAAATCTATCTTAAATGATCAGATAAGAAAAAGAAGACCCCCACTCCATGAGGGCCTCCATTTTCCACATCCGGACTTCCTCAGCAGACCGGCCTACCACAGCCCGGGTCATCGAGATCCACCCTGCAGCAGTCTTTTTAAATCCGCCCAGGTATGCTGATCCAGAGACTCACAGACATGGGGCAGAGCTGCTTCTGGCTCTCCCTGTGTCCAGCCACTCACGAGGCGCCCTGGAGGGATGGCGGGTTCTAGCCCTGGCCCGCCAGCCCAGCAGAGCCTCGCAACAAGCCAGACGACCCCCACTCCATGAGGACCTCCATTTTCCACATCCGAACTTCCCTCTCCTCAGAACTCCACCCAGCAGACCAGCCTATCACAGCCTGGCTCGCGCTCATCAATAAATGCTGGATTTAGAGATGACTATAAGACTATGCTACCCGCACGGCAGAGGCTGGCAAGCTACCCGTGTCATATTTGATATGCCAAATACCAGTAACTATTATAAACCTCATTCCCATGACCTGATGGAATGGTTTGAGGCTCTTTTGTTCCTGGAGCAAGCAGGTGCCCTTGGGCTCTACTAGCATGAGACAGGTCATATGGAAACGTTACTGGTGCCCGCCGAGCAAATCGATGATGAATGGGAAGACACTGAAGAAAAAAAGAAAAATTTTACAAGCATCAATAATAAAAGATAACTATCATTTTAGATCTTACAGATAATTAAAATATATAAAGAATTACTATAAACAACTTTATACCAATAAATAGAGAGAGTTAGAGTCCTACTAACACTCATTTAAGAAAAAAGATAAAGATAACCTGAACAGTACTGTTGGTTACAAAAATACAGTTTGCTGTAAAAACTGTCATTCAAAGACAACAGGTCCAGATGGATGTATCATGAATCATGCCAAACTAACTTTGCTGAAACTTTTCTAGAAAATTGAGAATTTTTTTCAACTCAAGAATCAGCATTACTGTAAATAGCAAAACTAGACAGTATAGGGAAACTTATGTCCTAGTTCTTATGGATAAGATATAAAGATTCTTTATAAAATTGTAGGTATTATAGTTCTGCCTGTGAAATTATATTGCATCGTCATTCAGGTGAAACTTATTTTAGGAATGTTATGTTTATAAAAATGAATCAGTACAGCTTACTGTATTAACAGATGAAAAAGGAAGATCATATGGTCTTAATAGAACAAAAACTATTTAAATTACCCAGCACTTTTAAAAACAAACCAAAAACCTCTCTCATAAATGAAGTAGGAAACTTTGTTGACTTGAAGAGGACATTGACAGTAAAACCCATATTTTTGATTGTTGACAGCATATTTAATGGTGAGAGATGAAATACTAAGATGAAAGCATTGTAAATCTGGAGGCTCTAGGCAGTAGGGTTTGGCCATAAAAAGAAAGAAGGTAGTGACATCAGAAATCAGGCAATAAAATGGTCTTTAGTAGCAAATGACATGGTTGTTTATGTAAAGAAAAAAAGCCTATGGCATTTACAATGGAATATTTATTTATTTATTTATTTATTTATTTATTTATTTAAAATATTTATACAACTATGAGATATACAGTTAAAAAGATGTTCATGTTCGGGTTTCAGTCATACGTGTTCCAGCACCCATCCCCTATCAGTACCTATTTCCCACCCACCAGTAACCCCAATTCCTCCCTCCTCCCCTAGCCTGCCTCTATGGCAGGCTTCTCTCTCTCTCTCTCTCTCTCTCTCTCTCTCTCTCTCTCTCTCTCTCTCTCTCGCCTCTTACACATTGTGGATTGCAATATATACATTTAGAGGTTATCTGGTGTATCTTTTTGCTTATGTTCAATGCTTAGTTCTAGACTGGTATCATTTTCAACGATTATTAGCACACTGTTCCCTTCTCAGCCTTACCTAACCTCTGACTCCCACACACTTGTGGAAGATTCCACCTATTGACAAGACTTCCTGATTCATGTTTTGCCTGACCTTGGATATCGGTATCCTAATATGTGTGTGTGTATACACACACATATATATATATACATATATTTATGTCATGCAAATAAATGCAGTCATTCTATATCTGTCTCACTCCTCACTAATTTCACTTAACATGATCCTCTCCATGTCCATCCATTTATAGGCACATTTTTTCCTTCTGGCTCTATGCCCAGGGATTGCTCCTTGGCTCCCCTCAGGGAATATGTGGTGCCGGGCATCTACCTGGGCCAGCAGCATGCAAGGCAGCCTTATCTCCTGAACACTTGCTCTGGCTCCGATTCTATTTCTCTAGGAAAAATATACATCACTGAAAGAAAGACCAGAAGAAAGACCTTCTAGATTGACTTGGCGTCTAAATTCTTTCTCTTCCTGTACTTTTTTCCTTTTCCTCCCCTCTTAGTCCCTCTCCTCTCTTTTCTTTTTCTTATTCCTTTGGATCCTTTTCCCTTCTTTCCATCTGTATTTTCTAACTTCTGCAAGTGTTTTGTCGTCATGATAGCAATGCAAGTCACTTTCACATAAATGTTTTTAGCTCCATTATGTAAATATATATCAATAAACATGATCACCTGTATATTTTATGGTTGCTAGGCAACCATGGATGGGTATGATGGGGTCCTCAGTAGCCTAGGAAACCATGCGCTTAGTCCACTGACCCCTTATTTAATATTTTTAGATAAACATTATTATGTAGGGTTTTCGTTTTATATGCAGATGCATATAATTTGTGTTAATTAAGCCACGTGGAAGTGTGCGTCACCAGAGCTACTGGAGGGTTTTCTTTTTTTTTTTTTTTTTTTTTTTTTTTGCTTTTTGGGTCACACCCGTGACGCTCAGGGGTTACTCCTGGGTCTGCACTCAGGAATTACTCCTGGTGGTGCTCGGGAACATATGGGATGCGGGATTGAACCAGGGCCGGCATGGGCAGGCCACATGCAAGGCAAACGCCCTACCCGCTGGGCTATCACTCCCGCCCTACTGGAGGGTTTTCTTACATTCACTCACTCTTCCCTTACTCTGACTGCTGCTGTGTGTTCACCAGCTCCACCTTCTTCACCTCCTAATGTGAGGGAAGACATTCTGAGAGCTTGTCAGCCTATTCATTATTCATTTCTTGCTCATATTTAATCAGGCTTCTGGGTTCCAGGAAATGAAGCTGGCTCTATGACCTCTTGAGGCCTGCGCTCTTCACCTCCACCTCTGCTATATTTCAGCCCTTCAGCCTCTGCAGCAGAGACAGCCTCCATGGGGAGCCCTTTCCTTTGTCACCCCTTCCCCCCACTCCCCCGCTCCTAGATCTTAAATGGTACTTTGGTAGGTGAGCTGTGCTTTACCTGCCCTGTGGACTTATAGAAGTGTGTTACCTTGTACATTTCTTCTTAGAATTTGTTTCTGTTCCTAATACTTCTAAGTCAGCACTACAGTGGAATCTTGTGTGTTCCTTCAGTTGTTCTGCAGAGGTGGGTTTCAGTTTGTGTGAAGCATCATTTGTTGTCTTGCTTTCCTCCTCCCTCTGGCTGCATAGTGGTACTGTGCGTGGCTGGGGATTAGATGGAGCCAGTCTAAATTTTAATACTGTAGCTCAATACTGCTCTTGGAATTTCAGGTAACACAGGAAGAAGGACAGCAGTTAGCACGACAGCTTAAAGTGACATATATGGAGGCGTCAGCAAAGATCAGGATGAATGTAGACCAGGCTTTCCACGAGCTTGTCCGGGTTATACGGTAAGGAGGACCTCATACTCTCTAAATTTGTTTTGGGGCCGGAGTGGGTGGGCGTTTGCCTTGCACGCAGCCGACCCGGGGTTCGATCTCCGGCATCCCATATGGTTCCCCGAGCACTGCCAGGAGTAATTCCTGAGCCGAAGAGCCAGGAGTAACCCCAGAGCATTGCTGGGTGTGACCCCCCCAAAAAAAAAGCAATAAATAAATTTGTTTTAATCTATTTAATCTAATATACAGGTGATCACTATACTCTTTCATAGTTATTAGCATTAAATTTTAATTTTTTTAGCAGAAAGAAGTTATATGTCGGAGCAGTTTGGCTCTGTTTAACACACCAGCGCATGGTATGTTAGAAAAAGTAAGGGCCCCAAAAGATGACTCAGTTTTAAAGCAGCATTTCTTAAACTTTTTCCACTGTGACCCTATTTGTCTTTTTGTTGTTGTTCTGTTTTGGGGCCACACTCAACCATGCTCAGGGCTTTCTCCCTGGCTCTGCACTCAGGGAATACTCCCATATTGCTTAGGGAGTGATCATATGTGGTACCAGCAAGGGGTCAAGGTACATGCAAAGAGAGCTTCTTAACCTGTGCGGTGCCAACAGAGGGTCAGCTACATGCAAGGAGAGCTCCTTAACCTGTGCGGTGCCAGCAGAGGGTCAGCTACATGCAAGGAGAGCTCCTTAACCTGTGCGGTGCCAGCAGAGGGTCAGCTACATGCAAGGAGAGCTCCTTAACCTGTGCGGTGCCAGCAGAGGGTCAGCTACATGCAAGGAGAGCTCCCTTAACCTGTGCGGTGCCAGCAGAGGGTCAGCTACATGCAAGGAGAGCTCCTTAACCTGTGCGGTGCCAACAGAGGGTCAGGCTACATGCAAGGAGAGCTCCTTAACCCTGTGCGGTGCCAGCAGAGGGTCAGCTACATGCAAGGAGAGCTCCTTAACCTGTGCGGTGCCAACAGAGGGTCAGCTACATGCAAGGAGAGCTCCCTTAACCTGTGCGGTGCCAGCAGAGGGTCAGCTACATGCAAGGAGAGCTCCTTAACCTGTGCGGTGCCAGCAGAGGGTCAGCTACATGCAAGGAGAGCTCCCTTAACCTGTGCGGTGCCAGCAGAGGGGTCAGCTACATGCAAGGAGAGCTCCCTTAACCTGTCGGTGCCAACAGAGGGTCAGCTACATGCAAGGGAGAGCTCCTTAACCTGTGCGGTGCCAGCAGAGGGTCAGCTACATGCAAGGAGAGCTCCCTTAACCTGTGCGGTGCCAACAGAGGGTCAGCTACTGCAAGGGAGAGCTCCTTAACCTGTGCGGTGCCAGCAGAGGGTCAGCTACATGCAAGGAGAGCTCCCTTAACCTGTGCGGTGCCAGCAGAGGGTCAGCTACATGCAAGGAGAGCTCCTTAACCTGTGCGGTGCCAGCAGAGGGTCAGCTACATGCAAGGAGAGCTCCTTAACCTGTGCGGTGCCAGCAGAGGGTCAGCTACATGCAAGGAGAGCTCCTTAACCTGTGCGGTGCCAGCAGAGGGTCAGCTACATGCAAGGAGAGCTCCTTAACCTGTGCGGTGCCAGCAGAGGGTCAGCTACATGCAAGGAGAGCTCCTTAACCTGTGCGGTGCCAGCAGAGGGTCAGCTACATGCAAGGAGAGCTCCTTAACCTGTGCGGTGCCAGCAGAGGGTCAGCTACATGCAAGGAGAGCTCCTTAACCTGTGCGGTGCCAGCAGAGGGTCAGCTACATGCAAGGAGAGCTCCTTAACCTGTGCGGTGCCAGCAGAGGGTCAGCTACATGCAAGGAGAGCTGCTTAACTTTGTCCCATCTCTCCAGCACCTCATGATTCCTTTTTGTCTGAGAAATCTTCATGCACTCCTAGTATATAAAACAGGTCCAGAGATCAGACAATCATACTACATTATGAAGAAATATATTTTACTTTACTTTAGTGTGTGTGCGTTGGGGGGATGGGGCACCGATACACCTGCCTGTACTCAAGGCTTACACCTGTCTCTAGTAGAATAGTTCTTAGTTGAATGATGCTCAGGGATCACTCCTGGTGGGGCTCAGGAAACGATATGGGGTGCTCGGGAGAAGCCCAGGTTGGCTGGAATGCAAGGCAAGATCTCATTTTTTTTACTATCTCTCCAGCCTCCAAAGAGGTTTATTTTAGAACAGTTTTTAAAAGTTATTTCATATTGGGTTGACCCACAGTTTAACAAGCTAAGGCTTTTAAAGAACTTAACCTGACACATAGAAGGTTTCTACCGGTCAAACCCTAGTGCTACAGACAAGAGCTGAGTTGACCCTAAAAGCTCTCCTGTTAGGGATCACTAATGACCCAGGGCCCACAAGAGGGCTCCGGCTTTATTCACCAGAGTCACATAAATGTCAAAGGTAATCAGACTGCCCTGGATGATTTGGGCTCTCCGGTGCGGGCAGGTGTGTATGGGTGTGTGTGTGTGTGTGGGGGGGGGATGGAAAATGAATGTCTGTTGTATTCTTACAGTCTAGGTCCTCCCTGTGTATTCTTATAGTCTACGTCCTGCCTGAATAGGAAACCTAATTTTACAGAAGTAGAGAGTATAGTTATTTTGAAAAGAACACATGTAGTTTCCAGAGGTGTTGGTGATAATGGAATGAGGATGTGATAATTCTGCCACATATTGTGCTAAATGGTTTTCATGTCAGTACCTTTCACAAGTTTGACCCAGAAAGCTGCTCTTTCACTCCCACTTTCATATGAGTAAACAGAAGCCAAACAAATTGAACTCTTTTAAGTTTAAACATATTAAATGGCTGGGCTGGAACTGAAACACATTCTCTGGTCCGAGAATTTGTGCTCTGAACTTGTTTTCTCATCCAGTTCCTCCCTGGCTCAAAGTAAGCTAGAGAGTGGAGGTTCAGGCCTCCCACAGGAGTGAAGCAATAATACTCTGTTTCAAAGAGTTTCCCTTGTTTGTGACCTTTGAGGGCGCTGGTTCAGAAAGTGTCTATTGGTTTCTGGAAGCTGGACGTGATGGGTGAGCGGAGTCGTTATTGTGTATTTCCATGTGAGAAAGCTGAGTTGCCTTACTGGATGGGGTTTGATTTGATTTGGGTCTTGATGTCCCTTACTTTGCCGTCTCTGCTCTGTGCTTTTTCTGCCCGTTAGATGCTTTGACAGGTAAGTAGAGTGGACTCATGTTAATGTTTTTATCTGTTTACATTTGAATAACAAACTTATTTTCTAGCCCCTTGCCAGGGTATATGTATTCTTGTGGAAAGCCAGGTGGGGACCTGCTGGATGATATCA
Source organism: Cryptotis parvus (assembly GCA_021461705.1). Classification (NCBI taxonomy): domain Eukaryota; kingdom Metazoa; phylum Chordata; class Mammalia; order Eulipotyphla; family Soricidae; genus Cryptotis; species Cryptotis parvus. The sequence goes on along the minus strand of JAJIBD010003869.1, from coordinate 16,214 downwards.
TAGAATGCTTCATTTGCTTTTCACAGTTTGTTAACATCTGAGTTGCTATTTTTAAGGAGTAGTTTCAACTTTGCAAGATGAAAGTAATTTTGGAGGTGATGGTGGTAATGAATGCACAGTATTGTGAATATGTCTTATGGCTGTGAACCATCACCTGACTCCCTGAGCCCTGGCTGCCAGCAGTACCCCTGGGCCTGTGCTGCTCTGTATTCCCTGGTCCGACCACTGACTGGGCGGTTATCACCTGCTGTTGGCCCAGGAGCCTCCCTGGGCACTGAGAGATTCTTTCAAAGTGATTGTAAATTTTGTGTCATTTGTGTTTTTGCATGCATATATACACACTGAAAACCATTCCCTTCTTAAAATTATTCTTATTGCTTTTTTTTTTTTTTGCTGGGGCGGTCACATCCAGCAATGCTCAGGGTTACTCCTGACTCTGCACTCAGGAATTACTCCTGGCGGTGCTCGGGTGACCATATGGGATGCTGGGGATCAAACCCGGGTTGACCGTGTGCAAGGCAAATGCCCCTACTCGCTGGACTATCGCTCCAGCCCCCATTTTTACTGCTTTTAAAAATATGTTGTCCTTGGTTTTTATTCTCAGATTCCATCCACATCCATTAGTCAAGACTCAGGAGGGGTGGAAGTTTGTTTTACTCTGACGTCATCTGTAAGCCTCACAGTGGCTGAAGATACTGGGTTCTAATTCCATCCCAGAAAAACTCAGACTCAGCAAGGCCATCTAGCGTGCCTAATGCTGACTGGTAGTTAATGAATGGCAGAACAGGAATAAGAACTACATGCTTTATAAGAGAATTTTTTTTCTTTTCCTCTCCACGAAGAATTGTTTTTGCAGGTGGGGAAAGGGCCACTCCCAGTATTTTTTGGAGTGCTGGGGATACTTTTAATGGTGTTTAGATCCGAGAAGTGTTGAGAGGTCACCCTGCTATGCTAGAGGATGAGGGAGGGGGCCTGCAGATGCCTGAGATTCAGCCCAGAGTTACTGCTGAAGCCGCACCCCAGGCCTGTGATAATCACTCTTTATCTATTCATGTATTTATCTATTATTGATTGATTGATTGATTGCTTTTTTGGGTCACACCCAGAGATGATCAGGGGTTACTCCTGGCTCTGCACTCAGGAATTACCTCCTGGTGGTGCTCACTAGGATGTAATACAGGATGCTGGGTATTGAACCCAGTTGGCCACATGCAGGCCAAACACCCAACCTGCTGTACTATTGCTCTGGCCCTGGGGTATTTATTTCTTAGAATTATGGAATTTTAACTTGGTTTGGGAACTAATAATTTCCTTAGTTCAGAATCATCTAGTTCAGGACACGCCTGGTATGAAGCTTAGCTAGTTCTTACTCAGGCTAACGCTGAAGTATCTGTCCACCTCATCCCTGCAAACCTCCAAAGATTGGCTTTGCTATCCTTTTTTTTTTTTTTTTTTTTTTTGGGTCACACCTGGCAACACTCAGAAGTTACTCCTGGCTCTGCACTCAGGAATTACTCCTGGGTGTGCTAAAGAGGGACCATATGGGATGCCGGGATTGAACCCGGGTCAGCCGTGTATAAAGCAACGCCTTCGCGCTATTCTAGCGCTCTAGCCCCTTGCTTTGCTGTCCTAATTGAATTGTAACATTAGGAATCATCTGCATATTAATTAAACTCTGTGGAAAACCTGCTTTTGTAATATGCTATTTACTAAGGATTCTATTCTATAATTTTTCCATTTTACAGGAAGTTCCAAGAGCAGGAATGTCCTCCTTCACCAGAACCAACTCGGAAAGAAAAGGACAAGAAAGGCTGCCATTGTGTCATTTTCTAAGAATCTCTTGAGTTTTAGCTACCAACTGCCAGGAAAAACCTCATCTTCTCTCCTATGGTTTACATCATGTTGGTACCTTTCAAGCCTTAGACAAATGATCACCATGGTAGCCTTAGATGGAGAAGCTGGCTAATCCTTCTGTGAAGCTAATCCTGAGGTCATTTCAAGATAGATTTAAAGGAAACACTAAGGCTGCTTAAAAGATAATAATGGTTCCTTTAAAATTTTTATCTCTATACACAGACACTTTTTTTTTTTAGGGCTTACATTTTAATAGGAAGAATCAGATTTGGAACCCTAAACATTTGCTGCACCGATAGGTTGACTATAGGTTGTGAAATAACTTTTAACTTCTGGAATCAACTTCTGCTACTTTATATAGAAATATAGGGAGTTTTTTTTTCAAATGTGAATTTTTGCCTAGCTCTAAAACTTTTTGTTGTCAACTTTAGTTTATCTTAAATACACTGAACTAAATCCACAAAAGTGAGACATCTCAGACCTTTACTGATGCTACATAGTCTTGTTTGGCCAAAATACCAAAATGCCTATTATTTATAGATTAAAAATGACTTATAAGGCCTTTATTACTACTCCTACTCTCAGATGATCATTTCTATGTGGCCAAGTATTTGTTCTCAGTCTGAACTTAAGCATTTCAGTGTTCTTGGTTTTTAATTTAAGTCTTTTCACAGCCATGTTGAAAGTGAAAAATAAGTAATTATTGTCTGTCTTCCTTTTCAAGTATTTCTGAATGAGGGATTAAAAGAAACTAAAACAGTTTTTGTTTGTAATATAAAATATGGAATTGATCTTTCCAGGGTCAGAGATGATTAATGTTTTTGCTATATGCTTTTATACATTATTTTCTTATCAAACTAGTTAACAAGTATTTTTATATGTTTGTAAAAAATATGCTTTCACAACATACCATGTGTATATGTAAAGATAAGTATTTAATTCTCACTGTTCACTTTTAACTGACAAAAAAATAAGTGAAAACTATAAAAACTGTGGTAGAATTTGTCCTTGCTGTTCTGGTCCTTGTAGCCACCTTTGGCCAGTCATGTATCTTCTCAGAAACCTTCCCTGTAGAGTGCGGCAGGACGGTACTCTGAAACCATGCTCGGCCCCTCCCTCCCTTCCTGCTAGATATTGACTGTTATATCAAGTAGTAAGTGTAAAAGTTTAATCGACAATTCATTGTAACTGTGGATGGCCTCTGATTTTTTTAAAATTCTGTGGATTGTGTTTAAACAATTCAAAGTATGTTCAGAGTTTGAGATACTAAGTGGTATTGCACAGTTGTCACTTTATTGTATGTGTACAACAACCCCATGAAGTTTATAAAAGCGAACCCTGTATAGCTTCAGGTGCTAGAATTAAAATTAATGAGTAATCACAAGATGATGCCTGATGATTACTTTGGTGGTTTCTTGAAGGAATAAGTGTTGGAGGGAAATTTACTTTATGCCTTTTCCCAGCAAGGCCTTAGGGTTTGATAAATCAATTGTGGTAATTTGGTGAAATGGCTTGATATTCTTGCTTATTGACTCTGTTTCTTAAGCTTGTTCTAAGAGGGACTCCTGCCAGAAAACCCCAGCTACAGAAGTGAGAGTGTGAATATATAAACATGTATCCCTCTGGGCATGAAGCCAGAAACAGTTAAGCAAAGCACACCAATTTATGTGAATGTTAATTAAGATTACCTCACACAAAGCTACCACATTTGTTTTTGTGCTCCTGCTGCTGTAGCGCTCTTACCACTTTCGGTTCAAGTTGGGAAAGTTTATCATGGGTGACTTCAGAGAACAAGTGACTGTCTGCAGAATACCCAGATTTACTGGTAAATTCTACCCTGATGATTTGTAGCATAGCAGCCCAAAAGTTACATTGTGTATCTTAATTTGCTTTTTTTCCTCTCTGTCCTTGAATTTGGTTTTTATTGCTACATCTTCAAGTTCCTTACTTTTTCTTCTATAATTATTTAAGCTGTTTTTCTACTCAATGATTTTTTTCCCCACAGTTCAGACTTTGTTTTCCTTCCTTGTCTGTGGAAGTTATATTTAGTTTTTATAAATATATAATATATATTTTAATATATATCTTCAGTTTTTCTTTCATGATGCATATGTGTTTCATTATGCATAAACCCTCTTACCTGAGTTCCCAAAGAAATAAAATGGCTTATCTTTAAGAATTTTCTTCACTTCTATGCTCTAGAATTGTGATACTTATCCTGAGAGATTTGAGAAAATATTCCTCAAATCACCTTTAGCAGGGTATAAATCACTTGGAGAAATTCTGGTTGAGAAATAACTGCTTAGACTTTTTGAACCTAGTTTTGGTAGCTGTTTGAATGTCCTTGTTTGCTGATCCTATCATCTCTTTAGTTATATCTGTTTCTGTTGATTTCTTAATTTTTTTCTCAGGGTCTCATTTTCTTACTTTTTTTGCACAGGTAGTAAGTTTTGAGTGGATGATGGCTAGCGTATATTTTGCGTATTTCAATTTTGTTTCCTCTGTCTAAACAGTGTTGGGCTTTGTTCTTATAGACAGTTAATTTATTTGCATTTCAGTTTGGATCTTCCAAGCTTGTTTTTTTAATCTTTATGCGGTCTCAAGTAATGGTAGTGGGTTACACAAGTAAGGATTTGGGTCTCTGGGCTCTCTGGTTTTGGTGATTCCAAGCCCTCTTTTGAACTGTGGGTTATCATCTGTTCACAACCTACTCGGTAATGACTCTTCAGCGCTGTCTGTACATTGCTTTGGAGCTCTTTTTCTGTATAGCTCTTTATTTTCCAGAACTTCATCCTGTACCTTTCAGATGCCCCAGGCTCCCTGATTGCCAGTCTTTTCAGTTGAGAGATTTATGTGCTGCTTGGAATCCCCCATCTCAGCTGCTACCTGGATGTGCCTCTTGGCGAAAGCCAGGGCAGTCTTCTGGTTTACTGTACTTGTTTTTCTACCATCAGGATCATAGGCCTATACTGCCTGGTGTATAATGTCTGAAAAACAGTGGCTTCACCTGTTTAATCCACTGATGCAGTTGATTAAGGTGGGAGGGGACAATTTAACTTCTGCTGTTCCAGCTGCTCAGCATGATGGGAAATGATCGTTTCTGTTCAATGTTCATCATCCAGAGACCTCTTAATCTCTGGCTTGAAATCTTTTTCTCGAGAATAGCCTGATTCTTGGTATGAATAGTCCTCGTCTATGTGAGTATTTTTATCTCTAGCAGGGGTGGGGATAGGAGCTGGCAAACTTTTCTGTAAAAGGCCAGATAGTAAATGTTATCTTGGGCTTTGTGGGCCATATGGTCTCTGTCCTAGCTCCTTAACTGCTGTGGTAGCACAGATAGAGCTATAAGGAATGTTGAAATGATTGAACATGGCTGTGTTCCAATAAAACTTTATTTGTGCACACTCAAATTTGTATTTCATATCATTTTTATATCAAGTTGTATTTCATGTCTCTTTCATATAAAATCATTTTGATTCTTCTGAATCATTTAAATTTATAAGAACCATTCTGTGTAGCCAGATGGCAGTGGGTTTAGTTTAGAAACCCCATGAGGGCAGTAGTTTGGCAACCTTGCATGTGTCCCATATAGCATCTGAGGTTACATTCCTGACTTTTCTATGCCTTTTTAAATGTAAGTTTTTTATATAGAATTTCTTGAATTTAGGTTATGAATTTCTCTTTTTTTTTTTTTTTTTGGCATTTCTTCCCAATATAATATTTGAGTTGGATATCTAATTTCTTACCTGTTCCTATGATCCTGCTTGAAAAGTATCTGGCAAATAAATAGGAAGAGAGGATGAAAAAAGTAGTTTCTTGGGTTTTTTTTTTTTATGGTATCATGGTTATAATGTTGTTGATACTAGTGTTTCTGTCATACAGTGTTTCTACAGTACACCACCACCAGGGTACCACTGTCCCTCTACTGTCCCTCAGCCCCTTCTCACCTTTGCTTCCCCACCTCCGTCTATTAGATTTGATCCTCCTGGCAAAAATCTCAGCGTATGTTTTCATTGTTGGTTCCTTATAAAGTGGTAGCTTTCAAATTTTTGCTTTTGAACACTCTCTCTTCTTCCGCAACTTGGAGCCATGCCTGGTGGTGCTCACACATCACATGTGGCAGCGAATGCTCTTGGTTGCCAGAGATAAACCAGCAGAGCATATCTCGGCCCTTTGGACTCTCTCCCTTAGTCACAGAGTATTGACTAATACTTAGTCTCTGAGTTATTACTTTGAAAATTAGAAAAGTAGACTAAAAATATTTCATTGGGTAGCCACTCTTAGGTATTCTGGGGAAGTGAGTAAATATGAAATTTTTTTATTCCTCTAGATTATTCAGTATTTAATAGAGGAGAATTAAGAGCAAATCAATGCAGAGTTAAGGTGGGTGTGAGTAGCACTTAAAATCCAGTAAAAGGAAGGTCTGTTTCCCCTGAAAATCCAAAGGAACTTTTAGTTGGAGGTAGTGTCTTAACTGGAGTTTAGTGCAGTGGAAGGAGTTGAGGTGGGAAGGAAATGGTGAGGCAGGTGTGAAAAGGCTGGAGAAAGTAAAGGCTTGGCCTGTTCTGGAAGGCTGGAATGTCTGGGCCTGGAATCTTAATCCAAAAGGTTGAAGCACAGTGGTGGGAAGTAATGACAAAAGGAGACTTGGGGTTGTGGAGGGCTTTTAGTAGGTTTGCCCCTTGGAATATACTGGGAAGCGGCCAAGGATTCTTGAAAAGGGGTTCCTGGACTAATCTAGGTAGCATAAGCAGGAAGGTGGATCTTCCGTAAACCCCGAGGAATCATGAAATCTACTCTCCCTGTCTTCTGCCGCTTGGATCTCTGCTGCTCCTCTCTCGCGTGAGGCTAAGTACAGTGTCCTCTGAACTGGACTTTTTTCCATTTTATCCACTCTGTGCTATGATTTCAGTAGAACCTGAGTTTAGTGTTAAATTCAGCTACTAATCTGTCATTCTTTTAATGTGCTCGGAATATAACCAAATAGTGTACAAGGAAGCCCCTGGGAGGAGCGGCGGGTTTCTGCTTCTCCCCTGACATCAAGCTGATGCACTTTTTTTGGTTTGGTTTTTTTTTTAGGTAACACCCATCAATGCTCAGGGACTATTCCTGGCTCTGCACTCAGGGATTACCCTGGCGGTGCTTACAGGACCATAACGGGATGCCAAGGATTGAATCGGGATTAGCCACATACAAGGCAAGCGCCCTACCACTGTACTATGGCTCCAGCCCCAGGTCAGTCTTCTTTTTTGGCTAGAATTGCCAGATGTCTTCCCAATCACTTGCTTCCTTCAACTATCCAAAGATGTTACTTTTTTTTTTTTTTTTCACTTTTGTTCTTGGTTTAAATGATACCTTTGGAGCGCTCTGTTTTTTTTTTTTTGGGCCACATCTGGCTTGCTCAGGACTGACTCCTGGCATGCTCGGGACCATATGAGATCTCACCTGGGTCGGCTGCGTGCAAGGCAAATGCCCTACAGCGATCATTCGGCTCCATGGCCGCCCTCCTTGACTACCCATTCTAGCCATTCCAGTCTGCCTTCACTTGCTGACACCTCCTGCCAGGATTGGTCTGTTAGGTCCAATCTGTCGTGTTCAATATCTCTCTGTGAAGGCAGGGCATGGTGATTATGTTCTCTGTTTCACACAGCAATATTGCTGGATAAGTGTAGGGGAAAAATGATGAATGAATCAGGTGAGTTGGCAACCACTACATGTTGGAATATATTATAATTATGGCAGTTACAACAGGGTTAGTTCAGGGGGGGCATTTGGGGAATGAGGGTTGGAACTCCAAAGATAGAGCTAGGAGTAAAATTGGGTATTTACCCCCTCTGAGAGTAATGGAGGAGTTGGGTGCAGACTGTAGTAGAAAGTACATCAAACTTGGGAAAACAGTTGGATATGGAAGATCATGAGGTAGCAAAAAAGCCATGAGAAGCATCCAGGAATAGGGTGGGGAGACTATTGTCTGGCTTGAAGTGGAGTAAAGCGTTGAGTGCTTGCAACAGAGAAGCGATTAATATTTAGAAGTAGCTGATGGCTTAGATTTGGCTTGAGTCAACTCCTTGTGGGAACCAATTATAGGATGAGATGTGATTGGAAAACAGGGGAAGTAGAGAAGCATTGTGGGGTACTGGTATTCTGTGAAATTTTGTGCCAAAGTTAAGGCAGTTTCCTGGCATTGTAGGAAAGGATGTAGAAGGAAGGACAAGAAGAGATGCAGCATAGATCTGTAGGTATACATGTATGTAAGCAGAGCTGTGCAGGCACTGGAGAGATTCAGAGCCTCAGGTTTGTAGACTGGCCTTTGCTGGTGCATGAGAGAATGGTTTGAGCTCTGCCCTTCAGCCTGTGGTCCATAGGCTGTTGTCAGTTCAGTGTCAGTTTGTGGAAATTGCGTGGCTGTCTGCTGGAGGTGCTCCCCCAACCCCAGCACTCACATAGCAGTAAGCAGCAGCCAGATGTCACACTAGCTAGAAATCGTACCTTATAATATTAGATTAACAGGCTACTCTCTATTGGCTTTTGTTTCTGTCTTGGTTGTCAGATGGTCTACAAAACTTTTCTCTGGCCCACAGGTGTAAAGGGTTGTAGAACTTTTGTTTTGGACTGTTTTAACATTTAAAAATCTCGACTTTGTGAAGATTGTTTGGCAAATGTGATTAAAGGAATTGCTAGAAAAACAATCTTACTCTTGGATAATATGACAATATCAGATTACTTGATAAAAATGTTTCTGTCACTTGCTTTTAATTTTTGGATCTCATTGAAGGATGGTAACAGCTTTCATGCTTTATCAGCTGCTGGGATCACGCTATAAGTAGCACTCATGGATCGGGATCAAGGATTATAGGCTTTTCACAAGGGCCCTCTGGCCTCCCAGTAAGAGAGTAAATTCTAGCCTAAGATCTCCAGGAGAATCTCTGCTTGTAGTAGAGAGAACCACAGGGTGCTGTAAAGGGAATCAGTGATCTCAATCATACCTTTTGCCCTTTGCCCGTTTGCATATGGCTTATTTTGGTAGAGGGAGGGGGCTATGTAAACATAGATATGGGAGCTCTTAGCAGTCAACCCCTAAAGCCAGGAAGTGGAGAACATATTCTGAGTTTTGTGTAGAATTTAAGCAATCTGAGAAAATGTTTATGAATGCTATTTTATGACATGAATCTTAAAACTCCTGAAAGTACAGTTTGCTCCTGACAATACCATAATAAAATAGACACTTTATGTCTATGTCAGGGAACTTTTCAGATTATAAGTGACAGTGTAACCTAAGCCGAGCCTGTTTTAGTACATGGAGGACCTTTACTTGTTGGGGTTGTGGGGCGTGCTAGCTCATCATTCGGTATTTCAGCTCCATAGTATTCCACCAGGAATCTCTTCAGGATGAAAATGGTTAGACTGTGAAAGGACAGGAGAAATCCTTATATTTCTGAAACCTAGGTAAGAGTCTCTGCCAGAAAAAATAGTCACTGGCCCCCCTCCTAGTGCCCACTTTGGCAAGGGTGTGAGCTAGGTTCTCATGCTAGATTCCGGTTACTTCTGTTACCCTCAGAACATGAATCTCTTCGAAGCAACCAGTGTTTCTCAAGCTAGGTTGCCATATTTAAATTTGACATTTTAGGTGAGATCTTGTGCTCTGGATTTCAAAGTTTAAGTGAAGAATTATCTTCCTTCTCTCGGTATTATTCATTCTATTTGCCATCAGTTTATTACAGCATCTCATCTAATGGTCGAAAGGGATAATTGACTCATTCATTCTCCCTGCTTTGGGCAATCTGAGGACAAAATGAAGTGCTATTAAAATTAATTACCTAAATAACCAAATACGATCCTGCTATCTTTCTTGCTACTTTATGAAAATTAGGGGTTAAACATTGATTTGGACAAGAGTATCGCTATTTAGGATTTAAATATTTAGCTGCGGGAAAGAAGGACCAAATAACAAGTGTTGAGTACACTTTATTATTTACTCTGTAAACTACCGTTTGGTTAACATAGGCTGTTCCTTGTTCAGAAAAATAAATTTGACAGGAGTAAGATTTGTATATTGACATTTTAGCCCCATGGGCATGAGCTAAGTGTCTGGAGATCCAGGATGAGGAATGTTTAGGGTAGCCCTTTTATCTATTGCATATTTATTTACTTGTCTATTTATGTTTTTCTGCTCTTTGGGTCACACCTGCACAGGTTACTCTGGCTCTGTACTCAGAAATTACTTCTGTGATTGCTTGGGGGACCATATGGGATACCAGGGATCGAACCGGGTTGACTGTGTTGAAGGCAAATGCCCTACCTGCTGTACTATCCTATGGCTCAGAGTTACACCTGTCAGGGGCTGCTGGGGTCGACAGTGTCAGGACAGATCTCTTCTAAAGAGGCCACGGGGAATGGATGAAAACATGAGTCGGCTGCAGTTCAAAGGCTTTTAATGATGCAAAAGCTCTGCCAAGCGCAGTCCAATATAATGAAGAATTCTAGCTCTGGTCAGAACTTAGACCATATAAGAAACTGAAGTCTCCCACCCAAAGAGAGAATCTCACCCAAGAGAGTCCTACCCAAAAGAAAGAAGAAAAAGATGGAGTGTCTCAAGTGTCGGTCCCTTATATACACCAAAAGTAGTCCCCTGTTGACAGGGAGGGTCCTGTCAGCAAGGGCTTCATAAATAGAGTGTAGGAGGGTGGTGCAACACCCTAGCCACAGGCTATAAACAAAGGATTATGCCAAGGACTAATCCCTTCTTCGAGATTATCTCTTAAGTAAATACTTTTTGAAGAGGGGGCTGATATAAGTATCGTCTTAATTTAATGGGCTTTATGTAATCCTAGATGGTACCCCTGAGTCCTACTTATTATCTGCACCAGGGTGAGTTCTTCTCAATCTCTGTATACTGAAAGGGTCATACTCACCTAGCTTGAGGCAAACTATTATGATCCTTCCTGTAATATTAAGTGATGGTTTCAGCATAGCAGGGTGTTAGTCTCCTGGTAAATTCTAACTGTCCCTGGGTGCAGTGGGCATAAGAAGAGCTGTGTGCCTAATCTAGAAAACATAAGTCTTGGTAGATGTATAATAAGTCAAGTTATTCAGAGTAATTTGACTTCTGTGGCTGTCACACCCTTTTTCTGTGTTTACATGAAGAGATCTCATTAGAATGATCCTGGCTTAGAACATGTAAGTAAATTAAACTGAGAGTGGGTAAAACAACAAAACTCAAAGCTAGCTAAGCCTGTCATCCAACAGTTACCACTTTTAAAGAAGTACCAGAAACTATCCTGAAATCTTTTAGTACACAAAAGTTCAAATAAAGAGATGGTACAAAATTGTGTTTGTTTTGGGTCCCCTAGCAGTGCTCAGGGTTACTCCTGAATCTTGTCAGGAACCACACTGATGGTGCTTGGGGAGCATCTAAGGGATGTCGAAGGGTTGTTCCTGGGGTGCGCACTTCAAAGCACCCTGCCCTCTTACTTATCTTGCTGGCCCCCTGAGGTTTAATTCCCTATTCCCTTTGTGGTGTTTGTAGTGAGACAGGGTTTCACACACCACTTGTTGCAGAGCTTACACGTCTCATGTTCTGAACATGGTTTGTGTTTGGGCGCATACGTGGTTGCCGGTGCATTGCTCATCCTTGGTTGTTATGGCAGATCCACACTATTTGGGGAGAGGGGAGGTCCCAAAAGGTTCTTCCGAGGTCCTGCCTGCTTTGACCAACCAGGATAGTTTGTGTGAGGGCACCTGAGGTGCATTGTTGCTTTAGGGCCATGTGGTGCTGGGATTCCCAGGGGGGTGCTGAGCAAGCCTGGGGCGACCCCAGGTGCTCTAGTAGACGCAGTGTGGGTCCCATTGAGGTAAGAGCCTTGCCAGCGCTTCCATACTCTCTCGGGCAGGGGGTGCTGTTGTGGCACGGGCATCCTGGGGATCCTAGGAGATCAGTTCATAGCACCTCTCATGTCTGTAAGGCTGCCCACTTAGATAAAGCCACCCCAGGGAGCCCTCAAAATTTGATTAAAAATAAAAACACAAAATCTTGGTTTTTTTTTTTTTTTTACTCTGGGTCTAAAGCCCCCACTAGTCTTTATTTTCACTCGCTTTTAACAAATTGCGTGCTTAAATAATGCATTAGCAAAGTGACGGGTGAGTATTATCCTTTTAGGAGAATACATCTCTAGACTTCTTAGCTTCTTAAAATATGGATTGGATTACAGCTGGTTTGGCACTCACTGGTAAAACGATGTAATAATTATAACTGCTCTTACCTAGCCTTATTTCTCATGGGTACCTAGGCTCTCGCTTATACTGTTTACTTCAGGTGGAAGTCAAAACAGTTTTTCATTTTTGTAGTAAAAGTCTTTATTTCAAAAATGATTGGTTGTGAAAACTACGAAGCAGCCAAGCACAAGACTTTGGTGAAAAGGATTTGACATTTCTTCTAGACTCACCGAACAAACAAACGAAAATAACACTTAGGTATAAGTAACTGTGTTACTCTGATTCTCAGTAATTAACCATTTAACCTTGTTTTCTGTGTTCCGCATTTAGGATTAAAAATTTACCTGATAACCAAATAAGAATTGTTGACCAAGAGTACTTGCCCTTGGGTGACTAAGGGTGCCCACTTTACAGAACTCTGACTTCTCATGGATCAGGGTAAACACATTAGCAGTTCAGAGTGATTTTGCCAAGGAGAGCAGATTCCATATTGAGACCTTTTTGTCCCCAAAATAATATGATTTTTTCTTTGTATGAGTTGTGGGTGGCGGAGAAGCCAGTTCTTCTAATGATTTGCCCATGAAAGTGGAAGTAACTGAAAGCCCAGAATGTGATAATATTGGCGCTGCAGAGCTAGGGAACAACAGCCCTTTACCCTTGGCTGCATCTGATTGCCGTGGCTGTCTCTAAATAAGACCAAAAAGCCCAAGCCTTCTGAACCTCAATAGTTCAAAAGCACAAATATAGACCCAGTGAGTTTTTTTTTTAATTGATGAGTCTTGGCTAAAAAGAACGAATACAAATTCTGAGGAAAGCATTTTACATATATATGTATATAAATATATATATATATATATACATATATACACTAAGATATATGTGTAACTATATATACATATATGTATATAGTTTGGACTATACTGATGTGTTGAATATGAATTCTTAGTATTCAGAGCATTGTATCTCATCCATGAATATATTTGGATTAAGCATAATAAGAAGATCTACAGCTAGAAACAAAAGTTTTAACAAGTAAATGAGTATAAAATTGGGGGGGACTCCAGCTCCTTGTAAATGTCCTACGCTAGTCCTTGGTAATCAGTCTCCTGGATTTGGTGTGCTTGAGTGCTTGGATGGGTAGTTAAGGAGCTGTGCGTGGGATAGGGCCTAGGTGAGTTCGCCATGAGATAGATACAAAGCTTTCCCAAGCAGGACTTAACAAGGTTTTCTTCCCCAGCTTGCTTTTGTAAGTCACTTTCTTTCTAGAGTTTCCTTTGTGGTTTCTGAAATAGCAGTAAATAAAAATTTTGTAACTAAAAAAAAAAAAACCCAAATCCTCAAATTACACTGTTGGTGGTTTTTGTTGAAGCAGTGGTGGCCACAGTAAAATGTTTACCTTACTTAAAAACTAAAAAACAACGTTGAAAACTCATACTTCAGCCCTGGTTTGGAGCATGAAAATCTCAGGATTTAAGGATTTAAATTCTTACAGGTTTAGGAGCTATGGATTGGGACTGGGGGAAGGTGAGGACTATTTGAGCAGCCCGGTAGTAACAAGGCTCGAAGACACCTGGCATTCAGAACAGTGGCCCGGGAGGGAAGCGACTGCGTGGACTTAGTTACTCTGGCTTCCTGCGTGAGGAACCCCAAATCCTTCCGTACAAAATCAGTAAGCCATGAGATAAACAGATTCAGAGCTTCTCAGTGAAAAAGAAAAAGCCACCAGAGCATCCCATGCTGACCTTCACCATCTACCAGCTTTATTTTTTTTTTTTTCCCAAGAACCATGTACCTAATGACCGAAGAGACTCAATAAGAACATTCTACTAGATTGGTTTCCCACGTGAATCAAGCCATCCCCTCTGGTTTTTCATCGTTAGGATGGGAAAGTAACGATTGATTGGGACAGGGAGCCCTAGTTAGTAGCCTCGGCAAACTAAAGGAGCCAAAGGCTGCACTTGCGGATCCCTGTCTGCGGGTAAAGAAGGTGGAAAAGGGAGAGGGGACTGTGTGGCCATAATTCTTGTTTTGGAAAGGGCGGTCAGCGGCGCGGATCAGTCGCGGGGGCAATCACACTGCAGGAACGAGCTGGCTGACAGGGAATAAGTGTGTCTTCGGATCTGATGAGGAATATCACTCCTGCTCCCGGTGCTGAGGGCGAGTTGGAGCTACCTCTGGGGTCAAGGCCAGAGTCTTGGCCTACAGCCTTGGAGCTAGTGCTCTGGAGACACAATCTGTTTCATCCTGGCAGAGGGTCCCACCTGGCCTACTAAGTGAGAAGTATACCAGAAAGGGTGTCCCTGGCATCCACAAGACTATTGGGTGCACCACGTTGTAGAAATGGGATCTGGATTATTTTTGATTTAAATTGCCTTAAACAAACAATGGCTTAAAACAATCCAACCACTGGGGACTCAAATCTAGAGCACAGCCAAGGAAAACCTGGACCCTCACTTAAGCTATAAGGGTGAACATTGCAGGCTCAGTCTCCTTCTTGTGCTTTACAGCTGGTAAGCTAGGAGCTTTTGAACCGGCTTCTTTACAGTCATGTAAGCGTTCCTGGGAGAAATCCGCCGCCGAGTTTGGTTGCATTCCGACGAGGCTGTCCAGGGTGCATCCTACAGCTGAAAAGGAGAGCTGGTTGCCAGGCCGGCAGACGCGAGACAGACAGGATGCAGAACCCTAGAAAACGGCTACCAAATTTGGTGCTGTTTCTGCTGTTGAGTATTGTGAAGTTAAATGATTGCGTAATACTTTAGGGACTGTTAGGTCAATTATGTGCTTCAAAAAACCAAGACCTAGCAACTGTAGCTCTTTTGTAAGTAGCTGGGGTCTGTTTCTCTCTGAATCTGATCAATGGGACGAGCTAAATATCAAAAAGGCTGTTGGGATCTTTCTAGCAACATGGAAGTAAGCCTGATCCGGGGAGACCACACCATCACTTTGGGAGCCCCCAGAAATACAGGTACCTTCCTAAGCGTAGCCACCAGTGGACAGTGGCCACATAAATAGACCTGGACGCTGCCTTGGAAGACTCACTTAGCACAGCCACCCTGCCTAACTAGTGTGGAAGGAGCTGCTCGGTGCGGCACTCACTCAAGGAGCACGGAGTTACTTCATTTTCATAGCTTTGCTCTCAAGTAATTGGTCCTCATATTAAACTCAAACAGATTTATTTTTCCTGCGAGTAAAACATGTCTTTTCACGAAAACTTTAAAAAAAAACACCCATGACGCCAGCTTCAAGGGGCCCAAGAGCACAAAGCTGAGTACATACTTTACCGGAAGGGAGGCCAGATCTCACCGGCACTGCCTGTATCCTGAGATCTAGCCAGGTGAAGCCCTGAGCACCTGATGACCCCACGCCACCAAAACAAGGGTCAGGGTGCATGCCTAGCATCTCACGCCCAACCTGGAAACTTGACTGCTGTTCCCATGGTCCCCAGAGCTTGGCTAGGTGCATCCTAGAGACCCGAGCACCCAGGGGCCCAAAGCAACACTGCATCCTTGGACTCCAGCATGGAACCTCCGGCTGCTGCTGTAGGATCACCAATGGGGGCGCCTGGGCCTCTGAGCAACACATGGGAGCCCTCTCTCCCACCCCGCCTCCCAGCCCCCATGTTCTCATACTTTTTGAATCAGTGGGACAAGAGCAAATACCCCAAAAAGGCTGTTGGGATCCTTCCAGTAACGCGGAAGTAAGCCTGATGTGGGGAGACCATTAGAATACTGTTTTCTGATTATGCGGCGGGTTAAGCTACTGTCTGTGAAGATGAAGATCGCCGCACAGTGCCTGCTGTTCAGACCAACCAGGACATTTGTAAGGGAGTTTAGAGTGATAGTTCAGGGTAGGCACACACAAGGCTGACCAGGTTTGATCCCAGCACCACATATAGTCCCCAAGCACAGTATTGCTGGATGTGGCCAAAAAGTATGTATGTCTTGAGCGGTAGTGCATTACCTTTACCTTAGCTGGTCCTAGTGCCGTCCTGGCATCCATTATGTATAGTTCATTGAGTCACAGTAGGGCCATCCTGAGATCAGAGCCAGGCTTAAGCACACAAGGTTATGGCTGGCCCACAAAAACAAAACCAAATCATACACGAGGGTTTAGCGCCCTATTTTGGAGTCCTAAAGCGGCCTTAAATT